>KK122182.1:772834-904304 GCA_000611955.2 Stegodyphus mimosarum
AGGATAATGCACGTGCACATGTTTCTCAGACTGCACAAGTCACCCATTGGATATGTGTTGGATTTCTTCGGCCAGCGACTCGCTTGTAGAGCTGGTGAGACTAAATCTTGGACTAAATCTTGGCGTCATGTCGAAGGTATATGGAATGCAATTCCCCAGGATTACATTCACAACCTGTACAAGCTCTCATCGTTCAGTGTGGCGGACACACAAAGTACTGATTTCCGATGTTCATTTTGTATTTTTTGTCTTGTAAATTTGGTTGTTTATTGGTAGTACTATCAACAATATGTGAAATAAATTTCATTAATTTCCGACAATTCCTTCATGAGGCTGCATTTTGCATAAACATTAGCGTAATAATATTAACGATTACACAAACAAGTTTGATAAAACTTCTTTAGGAATTAGTCTGAATTGCTCATGTCCAAATCGCTCTAGAAGGCATTTTGATGTTCAACTGCGTGGAATAAAATAAAACTATCTTTTAATACGCAGATTATTATAACAAATTTACAGAACAGTTCTGTCTTAGCAGGTTTATCTGGGGTATGATTAATTTCTTACTAGATTTAACATTTAATCAAGAAATAAAGTGTAGACTAATTACTATGAGCGAGTCTGTGAGCGATTTAAATGGCATACTAAGTTCAAGAAGAAACCTTAATCATCTGTATATTGTAAACTAGAAAAAGTAATTAAACTTATAATCCAATAACATTAAAGACTGTACAAAGAAGTCTTAACAAGTCTTCCTTCAACCTTAGTTTATATCGCTGATCTCCAAATCGCTCTTTAGAAAAGCCATTTTTTAAGCATCAGATATGTAGACTGAAATGAAATCCTCCTTTTACGCACAGTGATTATGATAAATCTCCAAAAACGTCTATCGTAGAAGGTACGTCCTAATGCAATTAATACAATTGTGTCCTAATGCAATAATTAAATATTTTAGTTTATAAAGTGATTTGTACACTTGAATAATTTAGCTCAATCTCACTGATAACAATAATGCCCAAGCTAGCCAATAAATAATTCCACTGCATTTTTAACCATAAGAAATTTTGGTTACGTATGAATTACATATGAATTTGTTTTTTTGTTTTCGCGTTAAAATTAAATCGTATATTATGGATCTCATGCTATATGGAGGTTGCTAATGTACGCTTTTATTCTCTGAATTTTATGGTACTATTTTGTCACCGATTCTGCTACAATGAAAGCCAATATCATGAATTCTGGACAGTTATTTTATCAAAAAACGAAAGGCAAACCTTCAATTGCAGCTTCGTTTCAATCTTCTCAAAACATTTTCTTCGAAAGAAAAATACATTTTGATGTAAAGCTATGCATTTATCAACGAAACTCATATATGCCAATTCTCGTAAATAATTTTCGTGTTTTTTCTAATTAACTTCATTTGACTTATTATTTTAGTATATAACCAAATGTTGACCTCATGCACATAATCCAGTTTCGGGAATTTTGCTATTTTATATATATATTCATTTAGACTCACAGTGCGTCGAAAGAATGTGATACTTTCTCCAATAAATTAGAAGATAAGAATGCAGGATCGTTGACTTATTTCGTAACAAAAACTCAGTTATGTTGGTTGAGTTGCTTCGGAAGACGTCTTTCAGTTTAAAGTCTTAGAAAATTTATTTTCTTCCGAAATTCTAACTAATATAACGAAAGTTTCCGTGCATTTTAGTTTCAGAGGAAAATAATTTTATCCTATACATATTTCGAAATTTTTGCTTGTGTGTGCGTGTGTCAAAAAAACGATATTGTCATTATTTGCCTTTCTTGAGTCAATATTTCTCTGAAGAAATCTAACGAACTATTTATGTACATTTGTTCAACATTTTTCTTTTATTTTGAAATGCTCCGAAAATAAATTTTATGTTTCAAGTTCTTCCAGTTTCTTTTCAATTTACTCAAAAGTAGTTGCTTACTAGCTCGGCTGCAAAAGTAAGCCCAAACCATTCACAAAGAAAAGCTAATCGTAAAGCTTGTTTCTTATGGCCATGTCGGGTTGAAGGTTTAAGCATAAATTTCAATTGCTGCGTGGTCGCAAAAGTGAAACAGTTTAATAACGTACTTTTTTACGACGCTACATTTGTTTCCAAAATTTTACCCTTCACCTTAAATTTAAAATAAATACGCCTTTCCTGCTTCTTTTTGCTTTTTTTGCTCCCGATAGCGGCTTCGGATGGATAGTCATAAATGCCGCAGATTCTCGTAAAGATTCTTCTCTGAATTTCAGTATCCCCTAGGGGAATGCTCAACGAAATCCGTAAGGAGTAAAAAGAAAATTCTTAAGAGCAGTATGTTTTGCTAGAGATCGACGGGCACGGAGTGAAGTTAAACTATCCATCAAAATATTGAACAACAAGGAGGAAATAAACAATGCTATTTTGATTTAAAAAGTCCTGAACGATGAAAGTAATTTATATACTTCATTTCAAGTAGCGTGAATTATAGCTTTTGATATCGTACAAGAGCTTGGCCCCTTCAATATTGATATTTTAATCAACGAATTTGTTAGACTTCATTACATTGCTTTATCTCACAAGGGCGCATTCCCTATTCGTCATCACCGATTTCGCTCAAATTATTATAAGGCATGCAGGGCTTGACTAGAAATGAAAGTACTCGAAGTGGGAACTCCAGATGGCCAAGCGTTTAGAAAATAAAACTTTTGATGCTGCTATCGCACCGTATAAGCCATTTACGTTAGAACGTTTGCCAAGTAGCGATTGACGCGACGGTAAGAGCTCGGAGTAGTAACGCGATGATCGTGGGTTCGACTTTCCGTGTGGAGACTTTTTTTTTTTCTTTTTCTCAATTTTATATTATTCATTTTCCAATTAAGCAAAGAATATACCCTAACGAATATACCCTCAAATACCTTAAACGAGTAGGAAATGTCCCCTTGTCAATTCTACCCAATCTTTTCAATTTTATCTGCTGCTGAAAATAATCCATAATTTAAGAATAGAAATATATAATTGCTAGCATATTTTTATTTCAATGATAGGTAACATTACGTTGTGATAATAATAAGTTCAAACAACAAAACTGTACATAAGGATATTAATTTAAACATAAATACATAATTAAACTGCATTTATGCCGTAATTAATATAAGCTTTGTTATTATTTGTTTAATTTTAATATAACGCAAAGAAATATGAAACAGCTCATCGGCTTGAATATAAAATGACTTGAATTATAATAGAGTTCTGTAATTTTGTTTTTTGTGTGTAAGTACTTACAGTCGAAAACTACTTGCAAGATGTCTCATAGATCTTTTATAAACAGGGCGAAAGTATTCCTCTCCTTAGGCAGATAGCCCTCAAGTACTTTGCCATAGTCAAATATACCAAAACAAACTATTTACAAATAGGAAAATAAATGAACAGTTCATTTTGAAAGTGTTCTGCAATATTTGCAAAGTAATTAAATCGGGAAAAATACCCCACCTTGAGTTACTATGTACTTTTTTTAACATGAAAGAAATAAGTGATAAATTACCGTAATATATTTTGTTTAAAATTGGATTGAACACGCAGTACTAAACAGCTTTCACAGTAACGTTTTGGGAGAAGAAACACTGCTCTTCGTACCAATAGGGTAGTCATATAGAAATATGGGAAGTAACCAGAATTTCCTGATTACGTTAAAAAACTCAATCGAAGATGGTTTCCGCAATGACTTTAAACCAAAATGTGTGTTTCGGCAGAAAAGGATGGGGATACTGTTTGTAAGCGCATAGCTTTTGATCTTCAGCAATTTGCAAAATTATTTCAACAGGATTCATTAAAACTAACTTCGTTTTCGATTGTTTTAATACTATGTATTTTCATGAAATGTAAGATGATTCTGTAAAGAAATATAATAACTTTACTTAACACAAATTTTTTCATCCATAGAATTGAAACAAAATGTCTTGTAGATCGCAATTTTGTTTTAGACTCGTATTTTAAGAAGGAATTTAATACAAAATGCAATATAAAACTGAACCCGTATTCATAAAAACTATTATAAATAAAATATCAATTAATGTTTCAAATTGTTTATTAGTAAGATTATAAGGTATTTCTCCCACCTTCTTTGCATGCCTTCATAGTGTAGTGGCCAGCACGCTCGGCGCGTATTCGAGAGGTCCGTGGTTCGAGTCCCGGCGAGTGCATTGTTCATTTTTCATGTCACCTGCTTAGAAATAAACCAATGTCTCTACAATATTAGGGCTATATAGCAACATTCATTCCTGTTCCTTTTCAAATGATTAAGACTGATTTTATGATCATTTCTACTGTCAGCAACACATCATTTTTAATATCGATAACTGTGTTGCGAAGAACTTAAGTTAATAAACTTCAGACCCACCAGTGGCCGAGCGGTAAAGACGCTGAACACTGGTAGTTCGGCCCGAGGTTCGGATCCCGCGAACGGGCTGGCTGCATGGGCGTTTTCGTGGTTTTCCCCATGTGTAACGTGTATACGAGCCAGTTTCCCTTAGAAAGTCCTCCACGAAGGCATCCCTCCCCTTAGGCAGATAGCCCTCGTGTGCTTTGCCATAATTAAATAACCTAACCTAATAAATTTCATACAGGCATTTCTTTCTATTTTACTAAAATTATCTCATTCTCATAGGTTCAAGTTTCTGGTAACAAATATGAATTTGTTAAATTATTTAAATTATTGAACTACTTGCACGTATTTTGAATAATGCCTATAATAAAACTGAATACTACATTTAACTGTATTGATACATTTATGCTGCGTTTTAAAAATATAAGTTCAACGAAGATAAATATAAAAATTTGAGCTAGTTTGCAAGGCTCTTTCTATTGACAAGTTCCGTATTTATAGCAGAACTGTTTGTATAATATGGATTTAAAATCACTACAGTCATCAACATTTCGGTGTGAACTTAACAGCGTATCTGTTAAATAAAAAAATCTATTGAATGTTTGCTGTGCGGACAAAGTAGTTTTATTTGAACGTACGACGTTAATATTTCACATATAATCAAAGTTTGGAATAATATTTAGAAACACTCACGGCCAGCCTCAAAGCCGGTAACCGGTGCGGTCGCTCCGAAAGGCAGAATTTAAAAGCTGCAGATTTTTTAGAATTTATTAAGGAACAGAATAGCAGAATTTAGGGTTCATAGTTTTGTTTGCACCGGGCGGCTGAAAGCTTAGCATTGGCCCTAGAAACACTATTTATCTTGGGGAAACTACTTTAGAGTTTAGATGTCTCGATCACTCGGCCACTTTCTAACAAAATTAGACAGGTTTTGAGAAATATTCAGTTTTTGAAATTGCGCTGAAAGTGCTTGTTAGGCAAACACGTACTTAATGACAACAAACTCTCAAACGTTGTTTTCTACTCCAAGTACAACAAAATAACTGTTTGGATTCGATTGGCTTACTTGAATTAGGTTAAGCACAGGATGGCTACATACCTAAACTCCATCCCAGTTTCCACCTTGAGTTTCAGGGAATGATATCTCAGGCTTTCTTACATTCCCTTTCCCATACATCATTTTTGAGAGGGATTTAGTATCGTCAGATTTTAAATGCTCTTGTGCATCAAAGGCAAAACATAAGGGATACGTACGTCATATCTGGGACTCATACATTGGCCTCATAGCATGTGCAAAAGCTAAGCACTATATACTCTGCGTCGCACAGAGAGAAACAGATTACAAATATAAGCACTAATTTCTATGATTAGTTTCGCAAATCTTAAGAAATTTTCTAACATTTGGCAAATATAAAATAAATCTAATAAATCTGTGAACTTCAGATATTTACCTATTATTATTTAATTTTTACAAACAACTGCCAAATATTTTTTCGCGTATAAATTATTTTAAACACGAAAACAAATTTATCATTTGTTATGTTAGGTTAGAATTTAAACGAAAAATATATTGTTTCGAAATTTCGAAATACATAGCAAATTTAAATTACCACTAAGTTTTATTGTGCTTGCAAAACATGATACGACGTTGTTATCAAAGTGACAACGTTTCTTTGCATAAAAAAGAGCCCTTAGAAAGAAAGCATGTGCATGTAAAATATGCACTAAAACTATGCATATTTAAATCGAAATCATGGATCGTAGAGTTGATTGCAATACCAGAATTTAACTGGTTAAATCGTCGGCATCAAGCAAAAACGGTCGATCCCAACTTTTGCTCATCCATTTTCAACGTTAATTTTCGATATTTTATAGTTTGTTAGGAGAACGATATATATATATATATATAATCTGCGAGACAAATGTAGCAGAATAATTGCACAGAGATCCTCTTAAATCCCATCGCAAATTTAAAATTTAAGTATTTTGTTACAAAGAGCGTTTTTGCAGATTCGTGGTTTTGGTGTTGTGCCGACAACATGCAAGTTTAAACTTTAAACTATTATAATGAAATGCTTATTGGGGTAGATATTTTGATACTGTTCTGTTATTGGGACTGGATTCAGAAATGTATGGGTATATGTACGTATATGTGTGTATGTGTACACACAATATACATACACACATACATATACAGGCATATATATACACATTTCTGAATCCGGTCCTGATAACAGAACAGTACCGATATCTTTCCTTAACATAGAGAAAAAATTTATCGACCATGAAGTTTTTGCGAAATTATCATTGTAAATTAAATTGACAAAATGTTTGTATTTTACCGCAACCGCTCGCGAAATTTGCCTTTTTCTGCTATAAAATGTTTTGCACTAATTATTGTTTAGAAAATGCTTAAATATTTCATAACTTACCCGAAGAATTAGAAATTTGTTTTTATTTTCATTTTATTTTCCACCCACATCTAATAGAATACATTTTACTTTTCGAACATTTTATTTATTATTATTTTATTGAGCACAACAAATAGAAAACTAGTCGCTGATAAATCAGAGAAAGATTCACCTCATTTCAGTCAGAAATCAGTGTGCGTGTGTGTGTATATATATGAACACACGCACACAGTGTCGGTTTCCGTTATGAACCAGTATTTCATGAATAATTGATGATATTGTACTTGAAAGTTTCGTTTACGAAAAGTAATCAATACTTTCTTTCTCTTGTTAATATGAAAATTGCGAAAAATGAGTTTAGGCCAGGAACATGAAAGGAGAATATCAAAAAACAGAAAGAGCTTACTTTTATTTAACAACCGTTGAGAAAAGGGTTTTTTATAAATTTTTCGAAATCTTTCAACTTGCTGTAGGCTGCCTTTCCCATTTCTGATATGATCCTATTTTCATACAATGGAATACAAATATCATAATAATATTTGTGATAGAATACAAATTCTTTAGAGAAAGATCCATTGTTATGGGTTTCATCTTACGTACTGAAAATTTAAAAGGATATGCATCATGATCACTAAATTGATTTCGGAGACTGAAGTGTAACTAGTTGAAGTTATTGTAAAATGTAATATTAGCAAACAAACATCAGAAAACTGTTGAAAAATGTCTATGTAATCGAAAACACAGTTAAATAATAATTGAAAACATTTTAAACTCAAATATGGGAGAAAACGATGTGAAAAATGATATGAAAAACAAAAGTACCGGAGTTAAAACTTGAAAACATATCATAATAACTAAAATAGTGATTTACCGTTAAACTGAAATAAGGAATTAAACCTAAAAATGAAAGATCCGGCAAATATACTAAGGGAACGATAGTAATTTTGAATTAGACTAAATATAATTTCATACCGACAGTGTGCGCACTTTTAAAGAACGCTTTCAAACGCTTTGAAATTTAAGGTCCAGGAAATTGTGCAGATTACATTTTTTGAAAGAATTAAAACAGCTTCATACCTTCCAAGATGTGATAGCCTTTCAGAACATGAAGCAATCTTAAGAACTGCCCGATTAAAAAACATCAGAAAATATTTACAAAATAAACTACCCAAAGAGGCAATAAAAAGGCTATAGAGCTGTACTTCATTGGCTTGAGTTCTGAATTCAGAACAAAAAATTAAATTAAGGATTTTTGTTAAAAGCTGGAAATTGCTTTACTTTATAATTCTTACAAGGGAAGGTGAAGATGAATTATGTATCTGAATTTTTTACTCCTACAGAAGTCATAAAAAAGAATGACTTTTCTTCAACTCCTTAAGAGTAACTTTACAGAAACAAACAGACAAAAGTGAAAAGATCGTATAAATATGAAATAACAAAAGTTTATACTTCTTAAAATGACTTTTGAAACTCATCTTTGCTCTCATCATTATCATCAGTTACAAGAGAAAGACTGGAAAGATGCGACTTCTGATGTTTAAATTATGAAAGAATTCTTGACATACCATAAAATGAAATGAAACGTCATGAGCAGACGAAAATATTCAATTTCATTAAACAGATTGATTCTTGTTTTCAATTAAAAATATGCATTGACTCTTGTCTTTATCAATTAAGAATATGCGCTGTTAAGTATTCGCTCCATAATACGTATTATTAAGTTTTAAACAAGCCCATAAATATTTCCTTCAGAGAAATAAATTTCATTCACCTGCTAATTGTGTAAGTAGAGTAGAAATGCTTTTGATTTTCTCTGTATGATTAAAGGAATAACTTTGTAAGTAGAAAATGCTTTTGATTTTTTGTTTTCTATGATCAAAAGACTTTTACCCACATTTAAATGTTTCCTATTTTACTGGTTCTGATTATGAGTACTTTTCTGGTTGAAATGCTTTAGGTAAATAATAAATTCAAGTTAGACATTTTAACATATATTCTAAACTGGGCAATATTCTTCCTTAAATATTCCTCCTAAAATTTATGAAGAAATGTAACAGTTTAGTTGGTTTGGTTTATTTAATTACGCAAAGCGCTCAAAGGCTATCTGCCAAAGGGGAGGAATGCCTTCGTCGGGGATTTTATAAGGGAAACTGGCTCGCATCCATGGCTCATGGGGAAAACCACGAAAACACCCGTGCAGCCAAGATTCGAGTCAACAAACCGAACTCTACCAGTATTCAGCGACTTTACGGCTAGGCCGCTGGTGGGCCCAGTAATAGTTTAGATAATGTTTATAATCTAGCAGAATAAAAACTGAAAATATTTCGATCTCAGATAAATGTTAATACGTTTCATTAAAATATTAATCTATCCACCAATGGAATTTTTTGTCGAAAGTAGATTTTAAATTAACGCTTTGCAATACATATTCATTAAAAGAAAGGTGGGGTAGTGCCTATTATTAAAAACTTAAGAAATTCCTTCATTTTAAATATATATTGTTTAAGCAGATCTATGATCTAATAAACTTTCTCTAACACCACTAAAATAATTCCCCATATGAGAACAAAACAGTATCCTGAAAAATCACTACAGAATTTTCAATAAACAAACTCATGCATTGCTATTTACAGCGAATCTAAAATGCTATTAATGTATAAGTCGTTAAAACCTCAAAAGTCTTCTAACTTGTAGGGTTCTATGACCACTTAAAGAGGCTAACTTCATGGATGTTTCAGATTCTCCTCCCCTAACGTAGAGAAATATTTTCACGGATCACCCACCTGTCTTTAGTTAGCTGAAGGCTCTCGGCAATTCTACCGTTGTAAATCAAATTAAACTTTTCGAAGATGAGCAGAAATAGGCAGCCCTTCCTTATACATTACCAAAAAATACCAAAACATCCAAATTTTGTTTTTAGCTCTACATTTAGAAAATTAGACATGGTTAGTAAATTTATCAAACAGAAAAGATAATTTTACTGCAAAACTGAATATGCAAATTCATTAGCAAGTGGAATCTGAAGGCGTTGGATTTCTTAATTATCAAAAACCACGCGAGAAATGCCTTCAAAGAGGACTTTTTAAAAGAAAACTGACCCAGTTTTAATTTTAAAATAGAATATCCTTATAGTCAGCCTATTCCCCTTTTAAGAATCCAAATAAGGTAAATTTATAATGTTTCGCAGATTAAACAACTCGGCAAGTGGTACATTGCGGAACTTGGTATAAAGGCAAAATTTGTCTTACATCGAGAGCTTCTGTTACTAAAACATATTTTGTTTTGTTCCGTTACTGCTTGCGATCCTACTTGAGATGTATACAATTACGTAGCGTATTCGGAAACTAAGTACCGTTTCATTTTAGCGCCGTCGCAGCGCTGTGGTAGGCGTCCCACGCACTAGTCTTTCTTGTTCACTGACTTTCAATTGTCGCGATTTTGGTTGCTCTATGTTGTGTTTTCAGTTTGCTGTGCACATTCAAAATGTTTAAGACAATTAGTTCTCCCGCTGACTGTGAGATTCGACTGTGAGATTAAATTTTTGAACGCGAGGAATGTTAAACCGGCCGAAATTCATCGACAAGTGACAGAAGTTTACGGCGAATACGCGATAAGTGATGGAATGGTGAGAAAGTGGGTAAGAATGTTTAATGCAGGTCGAACAAATGTCCACGCCGAGGTTCGGAGTGGTCGGCCTTCTGTTTTCACCGACGATTTGGTAAGGAAAGTTGATGAAGCAATTCATGAGAACAGACGCTTCACAATGACAACTCTTTCAGAAGTATTTCCACAAATTTCACGTACTGTTTTGTTCGAAATTGTGTCTGACCGCTTGAATTATCGCAAACTGTGTTCCCGATGGGTTCCAAAAATGCTCACTGATGTTCACAAAACAAAGGGACTTGGTAGTGCCCTGACATTTTTCACGCGATACAGTGATGAGGAAGAAAACTTTTTAAACCGAATTGTGACAGGTGATGAAACTTGGATGTGTCATTTCACACCAGAATCGAAACAACAATCGATGGAGTGGAGACACACTCATTCTCCGAAAAAACAAAAGTTCAAAGTGACAATGTCATCACAAAAAATCTTGTGCACTGTCTTCTGGGATAGGAAAGGCGTTTTGCTTACTGAATTTCTTCCCAGAGGTGAAACCATTAATGCGGCACGATATTGTGAGACTTTAACAAAACTAAGGCGTGCCATTCAAAACAAACGAAGAGGAATGCTCAGTAAAGGAATTGTGTTGCTCCATGACAATGCTCGGCCCCATACTGCTGGTGTCACTCAATCGTTAATTCGACAGTTTCATTGGAAGCAGTTCGATCACCCACCGTACAGCTCGGACTTAGCGCCATCCGACTATCACTTGTTCCTGCACATGAAGCACGAGCTTGGTGGCAAGCGCTTTGGATCTGACGATAACACGAAAAATGCTGTGGAGTCGTGGTTATCGAAACTGGCGGGAGGTTTCTTTGACGATGGCATATACAAAAACTGGTCACCCGCTATGACAAGTGTTTGATCATTGGCGGAAACTAAGTTGAAAAATAGTTTAAGACATATATTTTCATGTAAAAATAAAATTGGATTCGAAAAATTTGTTTTACGATTTTTTTTTCAAAACGGTACTTAGTTTCCGAATACGCCTCGTACAATATAATTCAATTCTAATTGTGATATACAGAAAAAACATTTTCGTGTTTTACACAATTGTAATGGGAATATAACTAATATTTACGTTCCCAACAGTTGCACACTAAAACGCTTCTAGAAAATATACACACAAGTCTGTCAGAAATACAAATCACGGCTATCTTATCATCCTGAAAAGGAAAATTAGTATAATATGTCATAAAAAACATCTGATATATCAGACATAATCTAATTACCGAATTACTTAAATGTGATTGACTTAATTAACTGTGAATTGACTTTTTAGGATTTCAATTCCCTTCAATTGGTGTGGACACAACTGGCAACAGGTTTTATATCTATTCTTCTAAAAAGGCCAGTCAGAAAACAGGAATCAAAGACGCTCCGAAAGAATACTTAAAAATATGTTCATTACACTTCCTACAATAATTCCTACAATAACTGTGAAATAATACTCCAAGAGAAGCAAAAAATGCTCTATTCTTATTCACAGATAGACATTCGTTTTGCGCAATGTGTTTTCAAGTGCTAAAATATTATTCTTAATTTTTTTCCTTCATTTTTATTTTATATTGTTTCGAATAAACTGCCATTACTTAAATTTGTTTTAGTTCTTTTAATATATTAAGTACAAAACTTCCAACTGAATAGTCGTTTTTTAAATTTCATGGATTTCTCTGGAAAAATAAACTTAGGAAATGGATGACAAAAAAAAAAAAAAGTTTTGATATTTCTTCTGAAAATTGAATTTCAAGTTTTAGAGTCGTCCTTCATTACAGAGAAAATTAAATCAGTAAATTTATGTATACTGCTCACGCTTTCATGTTCATTTTCGCCATTTACACAACATTTCAAGAAAATTTCCGTGAAACATACAGCGATAGAGGAAACGAAACAAATACAAAAATCTCACTTTTATTTGGAAACGCTTTGTTTTCGTGCTTTAACGAAAACCTCATCGCGGACATCCTAAAGAAAATAAACGAAGATATGCGGGGTAACCTTAATGATGGCTTGGCATTGGATTGTGTAAGCAGCAAATTCAATCACTTTTCTACTTAAAACTTTTTCCTTGCTTTCCTCCAAAACTGGCATCCGATAAAAAAGAAAAGTGAGGAAACACGATTTTCTTCGAGAATTGTTTGAAGGAATTGTTCTTCCGAAAATAAAAAAGTTGCTATAAATCTACCGCTTGTGTTACTTCTTACCTAGCATTTACTGGAACACTAGATAAGTAAATTTTGTCTTATCTCAAGAGAGAACAATAGGAGTATCTTCAACATGAAATCTTCCGTGCGTTTGAATTATTCGAATTCTTTAAAATCAGTAAAGAAACTAACTTTAATATCGACGTCTGCATTTCATCGTTTTTCAAATAAACTGCATTAAAGCTGAGGAAAAGAAACACAGATATCTGGAAAAGTGTTGCATTTGTTCAGATAAGATTCATATTCTTCGTTGAAATCAAATCAAATAATCAATTTCTGTAAATATGAAAAATACCAGGGTTAACCGCTTTTCAAGTCGCACTAAAATAGACGCTAAAATTTCGGCTGTCTTTTCAATGTTTAAGCAAGATGGCAGTGCTCCCTATCCTTTTTTGTTGCTTGTAAATTTAGAAAGAAATACTGTTGTAAGCTTCAGTAGGGATTTCAGTATGCTTAATGTGTGTTCGGTACGATGAGAATTCGGAAGTTAAAATATACTTGTGACGCAATTCAGTCTAAGGGAGATGAAATTAATTTGATTTAAGAAAAATTATTGCAAACTTACACGAAAAAATTAAACTTTTTAATGACAAATTAGACAGACAAGTGGAAAAACACATCTTTCAATTTAGAAAGGTGATTCAAAATTCAAAGTTAGAGTATTAACGTCGAAATTCCGATCAGAATGCCTATTGAAATTAAGAGCATATAAAATTCGCAATATAATGAGAACAATTAAAGTAAATACTAGCGTGACTTCATTTTCCAAAAACATTTTGCGCTAATGTCATGTGAAAACTGTTGATAAAAAATAACTACTCTGCACACATTTTAATCCCAGAGCGAACACATTTAAGTACATGGTCAGTAATAAATTAAAAAGTTACAGGAACGAGTAACATTTTTCGATGAAAACAAGTTTTTCGCATTTGGCATTAAAAGACGAAAACTTGTTAGAAGAAAACCTGGAACAGAGCTTAGAAAGAAAATTTAATGCCAGTTTTAATACATGATGGAAGTGACATAATATCTGGGGCAGAGTTTCTCAAATGCAGAGTCGTGACCTTGAAACAGCCAGGTCGGTGATAAACTTACTGAAATTACTAACTTTACATATTAACATGAAGTTATGTTATTGTTTATCAATAGATGACGTCGAGATCTAGTAATTTAATGTCTTCGCAGATGACACATGAAGTACCACTTCTTAATTTATTTCTTAGTTTAATTCCTATGCTAATGTTATTTGCGGCGCCACCAAAACTTGAGTAGGTTTGAATACATCTAATCAACAATTCCTATTTCGCAAACTATTGAACACTAGAAACTGATCGACACTTACATCAGTCGAAATGAAACTGACAGGTAAAATGCACGGGACTGAATAATGAAGGCGCTCCGGCATTGGAAGGTGTCCATGCAGGGCATTTTCCAAAAATAAAGGCCATCGCAGTAGAGTATGTATGGTTGCATTGTAGCATACATAGAAAAACATTCGCCACAAAAAGTACCACTGCTTTTTGCTTTTGCAAACTGCTATACAAACTTTTATAACATATTATCTATTGAATTCCGGATTATTCAGTGCATGATGTAAAACGATGGACGTCTGCGTTTCTTGCGAAGTACGAGTTATCCAGAGAAAATGTTTTTAAGCGACTTTTTGAAATGAGGGAAACATTAATGTTTTCAAACCAACATCTCTCAACAGCTAAAGACGCAATATTTGAATTTAAAAGGTAGTTTAAGTAATGTTAGTTGAATGAAGATATAATGTACCTCGATACTTTGTTTAGATATAACGTCGAGGAAACTAGTGAACTAAGCAGCAAACTATCGCTGAGTTCCAATAGTTACTACAGAGACGTGAGAAGGTTACCCTTTTATTCACTCAAAGAAATAACAGATGATCCCTTCTCGGGGTTACAGGAAAACCTTCCCGTGAGCTTTTAAATCAGGATAAGAAATTAAGAAACTAATCTAACTAAATTAAATAGATTTAGCCGAAGCTAGACACAAATACCTAACGTAGTTGGCTTTTAAATTAAACTAGCTGGCGATTATCAACAGGCACGTACAACACAGCCGAGCGTAATACATTCAATAACGAACTAGCCAGAAGGTAACGTGCCAATAAGGACACCTAAGCACCCACTTTAGAAATAAGTTGAAGTTCCTTTAAATACTTCTTCTAACTCATTTGCATTCAACGCGATTCTAAAACCTCATCCTGGTAGGGGTTGTAAGAATTGAAAGGAAAGAGTATTAAAATTAAAAATAGCTGTTATAAAATTAAAATACACCTTACAAAGTTATCTTTGCGCAATTTTTGATTTTTGAAATAAATTAAATATTTCGTAACGTGTTAGCTTGTAGATCCTTCAGGTGGAAGCAGAAACTTATAATCCTTTTATGAAGCTAACTGAAGTACGAATCAAATACAGTATTAGTTCCATGTCTGATGAAATTTCAGTTGCTATCGAAAAACATTTGATAGGATTGTAGACAAATATGAACGAACATTTTCCTACGATTCATAGCAGCAAAGCATGGATAAGAAACCCTTTCATAATTAATATAGAATCAGAGACGGAATAATTGGATTCAGATATTGAACTGTCTTGTGATACAGCCCTTAAAGACAACTTCGACAAAACACCATTGTTAGATAATCGGCTATCCTGTCAACAAGAGTATCCATGTTCGGTACGAAAGGAAATTAAATTTCTAATTCCTTTTGTTACAACTTACGAAACAGCCTTCTCGGCACTTATTTTTCTTAACAATAAATACAGAAACTGTTTCATGTTGAACTAGATTTAAGAATAAAGTTGACATCTTTTCCTGTAGATTTGAAAGCTCTATTTAAAGAGAAATAGCGTCACATTTCTCATTAAAACTTTTTTTCTTTTACATTTTTATATATACTTTATTTTCACAATAAAGGAAAAATATTTGAAAATTAAAATTTGTTAATTTACCAATAAGCTATGTTGTGACTTATCTCACTTGTCTGATAATAACATCAGAAGAAGCCCACGAAATTCATCGTGGCAATGAGAGCAAGATTGGGCCTGTCGTTGACAAGAACCTTCAGCACTATACAGGTGACAGTTCCGCCCCCAATTTTGATAGAGAGAACCTCGGGAGGACGGTTCCGATGGTTTCCCATCCCTCTTCCCTTACCACCTAGCTCTCGAGAGGAATTTCGGCTCGCCGCATATTTAAAGTCTCCCCATGCCGCACGGACACAAATACGGACACACATATACTAACATGCATGCCTTCTCCGGGATTCGAAGCCGGGCCGTTCGGCACCGCAGTAGGTTTCCCTAACCACTATACCGTCTGGGAGGACCAATGAACTATACACAACTTTACCGTTTACGAGTGTAAAATTTTAAAACAACCCGGTTACGTGCAAAAGAGCTTGAGAAACATTGGTTTGGGGTATATGGAAAGAAATGGCCTTACGCAGTTGGAATATTTTGAATCCACAAAGAACAAAATGAATGATTTAAACATTTTAAAGAAAAGTTTAAACCAGAATCCTCAGAGTAACTTGGAATAAAAAACTATTATTGCAAGCCATTCACAGAAGAAGGATGAAGTTTCAAAAGCTACTAACATATGCTTTATACACCTTGCACAGATGTAGACCATAGCATCATCAACGACAGCAATTGTCCGAGTTTCGCATCCATTTCTAACAGTTCTCTCCTCATGCTTATTTATCCAGTTTCGAGTTAATTTCCAGGATGGTGTCCAGGAGCAGATGGTTTTCTTAGTGCTCCGTTTTGAGCTCTCTTAGAACACGGTTAAAAAAATTACTGCAGCTTGACTCCATCAAAGAAGCTTAAAGTGCTTCACAGTTATGTTCTTTTACAGAACTGGATCGAATGTCCTATAGTCGAAAACAAAACTTTCTTCCTTGGCTACGCCTTTTGCCGGATCATAACGCCCGGGTTTCGTTGGACGCGATATGTGGGATCTTACTAAAGACAGAGTTTTACATACCACAATTGCCCATGTACATTCATTAAATTTGTGATAATTCATGCGTTCCTCGTCATTACAAAGGACACGATACATAGAGCTTCGGATGAATTTTATTACCACGTGCAGATGGATCATGTGACCTAAAGACTGCAATCAGCATATGAAAAATTTTAACAATTGCCTCTGATGATGAAACATACTGCGTCTCCCAAAGAGGAAAAATAAATAATTTGTTAACTTTTCAAAACGCACTATGCCCTGCATTTCTAACCAGGCAGGAACTTCAAGCGCATTATTGAAATGATTTTTTACTATTGCGTATTTAATAAGCAGATTTACGCATGTAAGATAAAATGCTAACTTTAATTTGAAATAGCCCGTCAGGTTTTCTTTTTAATTTCGTTATTTCCTACTTTTGTTCTAGAAATTAAAAAATGATTGTAACAAATCTTTCTGAATTGTGCTATTTCAAAATTTATTACACACACATATAGGTACTTTGCTTTCGTGTGCACATCACTTTAGTCAACAGCCAGGACAGTCACATTTGAGGTGATAGCAGGAAAAAGAAAAAAAGAAGGTGACAGTTTTTACGTAGTCAGGCATTCAAATGAAGGCACAATATAGCAGACCGCAGAATAAATGCCAGTTTGAGAAACTATGGAACTATGAAGTAAAAGTGAAAGGTTCGAAGTAGATACACACAAAAAAGTACAAATCTATAAGTGAAAGAATTAAATACGACTAATTTAAAATGGTTTATAAATGGAGAAAATGTCACAAGCGACAAAGTTTTGGTTCCATAGGATATGCGTTGCATTAACATTAATTATGATTTTTGTACACTGAGTGGCCACTTCATTATGATCACCTGACAGTTTTAAGCAAATCAGCTACGGTGTTATTTTTTCCTGTTAGAAAACTAGGCTAACATAAGAAAGTAAAACTTAGTTTCTGAAACAGTAATATAGGTAAATTGATTATAAATGTATCGGAAAAAAGTGATTTGATGGACTTTGAATATGTGATGATTGTAGGATCTTACTGCTATGAAGCGAGTATAAGAAAAACAGCTGTATTTATGAAACGTTCAAGTGCTTGAAGTATTTACAGACCGGACTATCAAGCAAAAAATGGATCTCAACCTGCAACTTATGTTCGTTACCAACCAGTAAATACTCGAGCTGATCGGAGAGTCTCCAGACTAGTAAAAGAATACAAAAAGATAACATTGCACTAGATTATAATCAAGGATCGTCCCAGGTGAACTTCGAAAGCACTGTTCGCCGTACATTGCATCGTATAGGATATGGAAGCCGTAGGTCGGTTCGAACACTGTTGTTGTCTATACTTAACAAATTAAAATGTCTCAAATTCGCTCAAGAGCACGAGAAATGGACAGTGGATAATTGGAAACATATTATATGGTCTGAAGAATCACATTTTATATTACTCCATGCAGATAGACAAGCGAAAATTTGGCAGAAACGGCATGAAAAAGTATTCACCAAGTACGCTGTTGCAAAAATCATCAAGCTAGTGAAGGCAATGTGATAGTTTGGAAAATGTTTTCCTGGCATGCTTTGGGCCCTTTAATTCGTGTTAATGAACGTGTGAATAAAATATAATATCTAAACATTGTTGCTGGCCAAGTATATTCTTGTTAATGATTT
Organism: Stegodyphus mimosarum; assembly: GCA_000611955.2. Taxonomy (NCBI): domain Eukaryota; kingdom Metazoa; phylum Arthropoda; class Arachnida; order Araneae; family Eresidae; genus Stegodyphus; species Stegodyphus mimosarum. The sequence continues at coordinate 791,165 of KK122182.1, forward strand.
ATCCCAATGGCGATGGCTATTTTAAAAAAGATAATGCGTCTAGCCGTAATGCTGGTATTGTACAAGATTGGTCTGAGGAACATAAAGGATAATTTACTTTGGTTAGTTGGTAATCCCAAATCTTAATCCCACTGAGCATTTGTAGGGTGCTGTTGAAAATGCCATCAGATATCCAAATACACAACCATCCAGTCTCACAGTATTGGAAATCAACCATGGTCATCAAGCATTAAATTTTACAAACGACCTATCAACATTTCGCTGTGTCCATACGAAGAAGAATCAGTGCTATTTAAAGAAAAAACATGTAGCTTAACAAAATACTGATGTGCTAGTCATAATAAACAGATTTTCATAACGGCAAAGACTTTAGGAGAAATTTAGGGACTATTTTAGCTAATATTTAATTAATATTCTTATAGAGTAATGCAGATATAAGCTATAAATTTACGAACTGTCCGAAATTTAAAAAAATCGATATCTTGGCTACAAACTGAGGTACTGATTAGCTGCTCTAAGTTGAAATTAGGATCGGTTATTCTAATATGGCAAAATGGATGAAGGTTACTGCATTAGTGAGCGATGCCTTCGTGGAGGAATTTCTAGGGAAAACTGTCTTGTATTCACGTTACACATAGCGAATACTAACCCTGCAGCCAGCGAGTTCGCCTGTATTTGAACTTAGGTCGAAATACCAGTATTCAGCTGTTTTAAAACTCGGCCACTGGTAAGGGTGTAAACTTCAGAAAGCTACAAAATATGACTACCTTGTCGCCAATCCTGTGTAAGCACTTAACAGCACAATCGGAACTAGAATTAATGTTATGCGTAAAACTATGATATGCACTGAACTGCATGCAAGAGAGCATAAATTAATGTCACTCATGTATTAATATTTGCCATTACCTGCACAATTTTATAACCTCATAGACACAAATTAAAAATTCTACTCGTGAGACCAGAGCTCGTAGCATTTATTTTTTCACGTTTTATTACGCTTCCTTTTGTCATTCGGGGCGTGTATGATGACAGTCTATGAAACATATCCTACATGTTAAACAGTTTTTCGAAGAAATTGTTTTTGGAATCCACCATGCAGTAAAAGGTAATTTTTTTTGTTTGCAATAATTGCAAGTTAACTACTCACAAGCCATAGCAACCAACTCATAATCATTCAGGTGCAAGAGAAACTTTTGCTCATTGTTGTCAGTTTCCATTGCTGAGATCAACTTAAGCGAAGAAGCAAGGTAGTTATTAAGCGAAGTAACTAATTATTCAGCTGAGAGTAACATGCATGTACGTTAATAAAGGTGGCAGTCACATTCTGTGACCGTGAAGCTAATCGAAATTATAAGTAGAACTATATTTAGCTTGTGTAGCGTGTTGCTATTTCGAATTATTTGGTACCATGAAGATTGATTAATTCAGAAAACGATGAAGTTCCTCTACACCGCCTTTTATTAGCCAACAATGCATCTAAATTTTATTTTAGATCCGCCTTTTCGATGCAAATGCAGTAAATTATTGTTCGAGGTTTGAACTTAACAGAAGAACGTGGGAAACAAATTTATTGCACTTTGATTTACTTTTTATGTTTGGGTCAAAAGTTTCTTAGAAAGAGCTCCATGAAGACACCCATTCTAAAGCAAACAGGCCTTTCATCCTTTGGCATACTCAATTAATCTTCATTTTAAATTTCATAAAATTCTCATTAGTCATTGTTATAGTTCAATGGTAAAGTAGTTTTTGTTTTCAATAATACCGTACCGAAATGCCCAATCAATTTACTTAAGTTAAATAATGTGTTTCTGCATACATAGCTACATAAGAAGCAATTTCCATAAGATGTAAAGCCAGTGACGGATATTTGAAGAGAGGGGCTCATTTCGTCTAAACTTTGGCGGGGAGGAGAGAATTCCTCAGCTTAAGACACATAGTGTGTGTACCACACAGTCGAATCGCATTAATGTGATCACCACCTATTTTCGACGTCAACCTGACATAACCAATTACAGAAGGCAGATGGCAGCGCTAGCAGTGGAGGGTATATAAAGGGTGTCAGAGAGAAGCTGAGAATATTGTAGTTGTTGGCTCAATGCAGAAACGAAGCGATTTATCCGACTTCCAAATTGAGTAAACTGGCTGTGTGGTAAATGGATATCGTGCATGGCGAAAAGGCTGTATACAAAATCAGCGACGTGACAAATATGGTGCAGCAGATGGATGTAAACGATGGCTGCGGAGATGCTTTCGAATGAAAAGATGTGCAACCGTTGCTCAACTGACATGCCAGATGAATCAAAGGGCTACCAACAGTGTGTCCTAAGCAATAGTTCAGTGAACGTTGCTGCAGATGGGCCTCCGCAACAGACGTCTGGTTAATGCACCTATATTGACTGCTGTTCATCGACGATGATGCATGAAATGTTCACGCCAGTACCGCAAATGGATGGGCATTGAGAGGCGACAAGTGGCTCTTTCTAACGAATCACGATTTATTCTCCATCAGCTAGATGGACGTTGGCGTATACGACGTAAAACATCTGACAACAAACACCCTGCAATAGTTTCTAGAAGCGTAAAAGCTGGAGAAAGGGTCTATTCATAGTTTATTCATCTCTGGGTTCATTCATCGTAGTGGAAGCACAATCGATCAGCAGAAGTACGCTTCCGTCCTTGCAGATCATATCCATCTCTACATGCAGCTTGCTTTTCCCCAGCACGATGGCATATACTAGCAAGACAGTGTGACGTGTCATACAGTTCGCAGTGCACGTGCATGGTTCGAAGAGCACCAGAATGATTTACTGTGCTTCCCTACCACCAGACTCTCTGGACATAACCCAATCGAGAATCTGTGGCACCACTTCGGTTGGGTTGTTCGCGTCATGGATCCTCAAACGCGCAACCTAGCGCACCTGTCCACGACACTGAAATCGGCACGGCTACACATCCCTGCGAATATCTTTCAGAATCTTACTGGTTCTTTTACTACACGTCTCATAGCAGTCCGCGCTACGAAAAGTGATTATTCTGGCTTTTAAAAGGTGGTCATATTAATGTTATATACTGTGTATTTTTCATACATTTACACTGTTTTTCGTTAAAGACTAGTTTGTTCGTTATTTCAATACTTCATAGCACTCAAGGACTATCTGCGGATAGGAAGTAATGCCTTCCTGGAACCCTTTCCAGGGAAAACTGGCTCATATTCACGTTACACATAGAGAGGATCACAAAAACCAACCATGCAGCCAGCTCGTTTATTTAGATTCAAACTTAGGACGAACTACCTGTATTTAGCAGCATTTATTTGCTTAGCTTTTCATTAAATCCGGGTGATCATCACGACAGCGACTTTCGAGACCCTATAAATCCACCTCTGTATGAAAAATAAACTTAAAATCTGTGAATAAAAAACATTTACATTAGCTTCATCACATGTTAACAAATACAGAATGATCCAAAAATCAAATCCCCTCAGAAAAAAGATGAATTTTCACGGAACAGTAATGCAGTTAGCCAACAAGTGCATAAAATCATGGAAGAAGAGTAGACTGGATTGTATAATATGAAGCGAAACACAGAGGGGCTATCTGTCTAAGCACCCTCCCAGTTTTAACATTAGACCGGGGGAAATTTGTGAAGGAGAATCCCTGGCAGCATAAAATGTTTGGCTAATTTGATTAACTGCAAACTAAGTTCTTGAAGCAAGTGCACGAAAGCTAACTGCATAGGCTCAAGGATGTCGTGTGCAAGTTTTCTAAGGGAAATATTCTCGTCATTCATTCTCACGCTTGGGAAAAAATGTGAAAAATGACCAAGCAAACCGTTTTCTTCCATATTAGTACTAATGCAGTTTTGCGGGCAACATTTTAACGTACAAATTCGTTTAGGCGACATAACTGCAACTAAAAAATTCGCATATTAAAACTAATTGCGTAATTAAATGGGGCTGCAATTTCGCGCATCTTTGTACTGTGTTACTATTATGTTATACATTACTGAAGCACAGCACGTTTTGATAGTGTACCGATTTCTGAATCTACTGACACATTTGTTCGTTATACCGCGTTTGCAAGTTTACATCCCTTCTCTAATATCAGAAAGATAATGCAATGAAATGAAATCCTTCATTTTTCCGCTATTTCCATTAAAAGAAAAAAGAGAGTGGAAAAAGGGCAAATCTTAAATATGAGGAGCAAGTTCAAAACAAAATAATGTAATTAAAAATTGATTCAAAACTTATAACACGGCTACCTGTTTTAACTCAATACAGTGGTAAATAATTTCCTTATTTATTTTAACCCAGACAACTAGTATTTATATATTTATCCCACAAACTCATATCCTTTAATTATTACCGTTCTAAGTTCTACAGAACTTGCTTTTGCTTTGAACATAAATTATAATCTCATTTAGAAGCACAATGAAAAAAGCATATAGCAAATACCTCTCCTCATTGCTCTGGCTATTGCAACATTTTAACTGATGAAATTTCATACTGGATAACTTTCATACCGAAAATAACCTAGCGGTATTTTGAACGATATTTGGAAATTTACTTACATTGATCAGAAAATTTGATTTGTATTCAAGCGTCATGAATAATTCAGGCATAAATTTAATGAGAAATTCTTATAAAAATTAGAAACGAGCGTAAGTATAGTTAATAAGAATAAAATTTAGTCGGATATTTAATAAAAGTTGAGATTTTTTTAAACACTTCGAATAACGTTCTGTTCGTTGTCACAATATGCTTTCGATATTAATTGGACGTAGTTTAATTGCTAGTCCAATTTTCTAGTCACAACAACTACGTATTATTTACATTCTTAGGCACTTTGGAATAATTTAAGTTTTGTATAAATCTTTTATACAATTAATTAATAATTATAATGTAGAGTTATTAGGATTTTTGAAGCAGGAAACGCGAAAAATGAGCAATGTTCTCTCCGAGAGTCGAACCCGAACCGAATACACGCCGATTATGCTACCGTTACACCACGAAGGCATGCAGAAAGGAGGGAGAAAATACCTTATATACTCCTCTTTTAAAGGGCGACTGGGGATTAAGGGACCCAATAGCCAAATCTTGGTGGTGAAGAATCCTCATATACTAACTTTTAGTTCGGGCGCCACTGTAGAGTTATTAGAATTTTTTTAAGCATGGTTACATGAAAAATGAGCAATGCCCTGGCCGGGACTCGAACTGGGATCTCTCGAATAAGCGTCGCATGTGCTACCGTTACACCACGAAGGCATGCAGAAAGAAGGAAGAAAATACCTTATAACAAATTAATAAAATTTAGCAGCAACGCAATCAAATTCTCAAGAAAAAGCATAGATTAAGATAAGTTTATGCAATCCTACAATGCAAAATCCCATAAATAATGTGATTTTTTAAAGTAAATTTTAAGAAATCTAACTCTGAAATGCATTTAACATTATTATTCGCTGTTTATTCTGAATTAATTTAAAAGTTTCTCGACGCAGGCATAGAAGTCTCATGTTTTTGTTCAAAAAATGAATTCAGCTCACTTTTTGCATTCATATTCCGAGTTCAAAACTTTATCCATTATGGTAACTTTGAAGGTTGAAGGCTTCGTAAAAGATAGAACTAGGCCGATGAGAGACCAGAAGAATGTGTTTTGAATAAGTTATAAATCCATTCAAATCAGCGTTTTCTATATTCATCAATTTTCGCGCCACGCGGTGAGAATGCGCCATCATAATGAAGAAACACATTCCTACTGTTAGCTAGCGCAGATTGTTTTAACATTAACAATTTAAATCAGCTGCTAATAATTCTGCGCTTTAATGATGATTTGATTTTCAAAAAATAATTCCTAAGATATGATATCGACCAAACACACAGTACTGTCTTCGGATGACTGGCTCTTTTTGGTATTCCAAATATTGTCTTGTCTCTATTTATTTATTGTCGTTTGCGTTTTATATACGCGTAAAAGAATCATTTGTTTTTCTTCACCGCTCTCTATTGGATTGGGAGATCACTTTTAGTTTTACCTAGAGGACAACTTTCCATCAACTGCTTAAAATTCATACTTAATAGTTCGTGCAGAATTCACTGATCCGGTTTAGAGACGTCCTCATTAACTTTCAAATGCCACTGGATCTTCGCATGTATTTGAATGGAGCTGCTGAGATAGACCCAACATCGTTAAATTGAGATTTTGCTTATAACTAAAAAGCACAACATTATTTAAGGAATGACCCAATACTTTATATTAGTTATAATAAAATACGAAAAGAATTTTCCTACCTATAGAATAATTTGAATTAAAAATTATTTACTAAGAAAATATTGCATTTAAATGAAACGTGACTTTAGTTCAAAATTCCCACAAGGTTGTATTTTTCCCCCTTGGATTGTAAAATCAGATCAACATACAGTGCTCGACATTGAAAATGCAACACCAAGAAGGAGTGGTCAGAAATTTATGCAAATTTTAGAGTAGACGCACATCACTGAGTTATGCGAATGATGTGAAATGCGCAGCTCTCCGGCATACGTGAAGTAAAATATAAGGGAAGGAACGTGCATAATGGGCAATATTCGTGTCGTTATTTCTGCCAGACGAATTATCGAAGAAAGTTGGTTTTTGTCCCGGAGGATATGTGTAATAGGACAGAATGCCAGGCTGCCGTCAACGAAGGCACTTCCAGCAGATAGACGATTTTACGAGGAGTATGGGGATCGGACTGAGAAGGGCGGATTGGTCCTTACGTCAAATCACAGCTGATACCCACATGGATGCGATCACGGTGCATCGGCTATGGCGAACATGGTTGAAACAAGGGAATGTTGGAAGAAGGAGGGGTGCAGGTGCAGCCAGAGTGACGTGAGCACGCGTGGATCGACGCCTCTGCCGACAAGCTGTGGCGGTCCCGCAAGTCACTTGTACACGATTCTGCAGCATCTGCAAGATACCTTGGATGTTCCCGTCGGTTGGTTGAACCATTTCCCGTCGATTGGTTGAACGTGGCCTGCACTCATGGCGTCCGTTAAGAAGACTGCCATTGACCTCACAGCATAGACGCCAACGTTTAGAATGGTGCCGGACTGGAGCGATAAGGATGACAGAATGGCGAAACGTCGTGTTCTCAGATGAGTCACGCTTCTGTTTATCCAGTGACAGTCGCCGCATACGTGTGTGGCGTCAACGTGGAGACAGATCTAATCCGGCAGTAACTTTGGAACGCCCACCGCGCGACAACGTGGCATAATGGTTTGGGGCGCTATTGCCTACGATTCCAGGTCACCTCTAGTTCGTATTCAGAGCACTATGATGCCCCAACGATACTTGGGTAATGTACTGCGGCCAGTGGCAATTCCCTACCTTCAGGGCTGCCTTATGCAATTTTTCAGCAGAATAACACCCGACCACACAGTGCTCGCATCTGCCAACATGCTCTGCAAGGTATAGAGATGCTTCCCTGGCTACCGTACACTCCTGACCTGTCACCAATCGAACATGTGTGGGATGTGATTGGACGCCGTTTGCAGACTCTGACCCTGCCTCGTTCAGAAGACGAACTGTGGCAGATGGTTGAAAGGGAATGAAGAGCCATCCCTCAGGAAACCATTCACACTCTTATTGACGTGTTTCTTCGTGCCTAGACGTGTTTCTTCGTGCATCACTGTCCGCAGTGGTCTTTCATCCTACTGAGTTTAATGTATGTTGATGTATATTAATGTTTATTTATGTGCGTTATGAACAGGCCAAGCCTAAGCAGTCTAAAACTGTATGAATGTCACCCATTCTGTAGCATATCTGCTATCCTGAGTAACAAGTAAGCCAATGTAATATGTATATCTTGATGCATCTCCATGCCCTTGTTTCGCCCAGTATATTTATTAATTGCTTAATCAATAAATACTGGGCCCGGGCAGTTGGAGAGGATGATTTCCCGGGGAGCACTTTGGTCAGCGCGAATGCCCTCTGGATGGACTAGGTGCTGGATCTGAGCATCTTGTGCGAGGCGCCTGTGTGACGCCTCCCTCTACTAGCCTGCTTTGGATAAAGGTGGACGTGGTGCTGTACTGATTAACCGTTATGGTAAAGGGACAGTGCCCACGTCCTCCGTCGCTTATCGCTTATCTTACTGAGGGTACGCCGCTCTCGCTGTATATTCTGACTATCATTTTGAAATAAAGATCACTTATTGCTGCTTGCTGTCTCTTTTTGCCAAATTTCATCACTTTCTGACCACTCCTTCTTGGTGTTGCATTTTCAATGTCTAGCAGTGTAAGTATGCCATAATCTGCTCGGCAACCTCCTCTGTTAAGTTTTGGGAAGGACCTTCATACGATTCTAAACACATGAATGGATATTTTTCTTTCCCACGAGGGGGAAAAAACAAAAAAGGCAAAAATAAATCTTTTAATGATATTAAATATCATATACCAATAAATAGTTTTATCGAACTTAAGATAGTTATTTGCGCTGAAATTTTTAATTAAACTTGATCGGAGAAAATAATCTTATTAGACCTATATTTATCGCCGTTGAATATTGACTTTGTTAAGTAATCCAAAGTTTGTCTGCTTTTGAGGTGCATTAGCTTAACTTCTGTTCTAAAGTAAAATTATGCATTAGCGATTTAGTTTAATCATGTAGCATTTTGTTATTGGTTTTGTATTGGAGAAATGAACAATAATAACAAGTATTTTCGACTGCTTTAAAGATATTTAATAAATTTTTCTCGATACTGAATTTTAATCACAGAAAGAACCTTCAGGAGCTAAAAAGCACAGACATGGTTCATGGACTGAAGCAAAATTTATAATTGTGTCTCTATTGGTAACTAAAATTTTCAAAAACCATTTTTCGTGCAAAAACATTTTTAATCAAAATACCTTGAAAAGCCACCATCACTCAAAGTTTAAAGAGATTGCATAAAATTTTTAAATATTGCAAAAACTGGAATTCTAGAATCTTTTAATAACATTCCTGATAGCATCTTTGATAAGGGGATTAAGTTATTACTGGAAAGTTTGAAAAAAAGGGATTTTTTCTTCTCTTAACTTCATTGCAAAGAAAATTTTATAATGTTTCCTTACGTATTTTCTTCAAACGAGAATGATTACTCATCAAACAGATATCTTTTGCCAAGCGCGAATTTGCAGAACGCGGTTTCCCGTATAAGCGAAATTAATTGTTTCCAATTAATTTGACCAAGCCTAGAATATAATTCATATGGAGTTCAACTTTCATTCATTATCACTGAATGCTTGCTGGCACCAGCTCCGGCCAAAAGTTATTAACAGTTTTAAAGTATTTTTGGTCGACCAGAAAATGAATCCAAAGTAATCATACAAATTGCAAAAGTACTTTGCGACGAAGCATTTTTCTGCATGAAAGAACAAGACGCCAAAGAATTAATCGAGAAATAATGAATGATTTATAATACCAGCCGTAATTTCTTGATTTTATTTGTACCAAAAGTTTGCACTGACCATAAACGTACATATTTTTTTAAAATTTTTGTCTGACTAAGGAGCACGGTACCTTAAATTGATACAAACGGGCACTATCTGTAATAACGTATGTTCCGTATATCAGTTTGCACACATATTTTATCATATTTATTTACTTCCTTTAGTACCTAACATGACATTACTTATGTTAATGAAATCCTTTGAGTTCAGCACTCATTTAATGTATTTATAGTTATTATAAGGGCAAAATATGGGTATATAAGTCTGCAATCTTTTCAGTATAACTTGCCATTAGTGTCTGCCTAATGTAAACGCAACATGTATATATGCGCAGTTTTATTAACCTAATTTGTAATTTGTTTTGCTTCATGATTTTTAATGTATAAATATTTGTGCAGATATCATCTTCACCATCTGTACCTATATCTACACCCTGTCCTTATTACATTTGTATGTTTAATACATACAATAATTGTGAAAAGTAACTAAAATAAGCATTGAATTAGCAGAAGTACGTAATATATTACCAATCTGCAAAGTTCTTAGTAATGTAGCATCTACAGCAGAATTTTAAAAAATATTTTAATTGTATAACTGTCATTACGCATTACAACTATGATCACACAGTACTCGACACTGTCAGTACCTCTCTGCAAGCAACAGCAACTTTCCAGTGTTCAAGATAAGCGGTCATTAGCATTTTCTCGTTAGTCTCAACAGTCTCCACCATGCACTTTTCCCTTAGTCCCTATCACGCGCTTTCTTTCCCATGTTCTTGTCCAACTTTCAATGTTCCTCACTTTACATAGTCAACGTATAGTAATATAGCACTAAGTTCCAGTTTTTTTCCCGAATTCCATCGCCGGGATCCAGTGGGCTAAAAAGCACCTAACCCAGTTGGCCAGCTGTTCTGTCGATGGCGAAAAGTAAAAGCTGACAATAAGAGCGGTGTAATGAACAAGAAGATAAAGCGTATTTAAACAAGAAGTTAAACACATTTTTAAAAAAGCCACACGAACTGTCCGATTTTGCAACGGAGATTGACCGAAAAGAAAAAGGAATAAAACATTTTATTATAGACATTGCAAAGCTCTGCACTTCTTACTGCAAAACTCTTAAAAGTTGCGTCAGTTATTTTGCCAAGCAAAATTCACGAGCTTTTTTAAAAATTAATTATGTCACCGACTTATTAAGCAGGAGTAAAACTCCTATGAATTAACATTTGTTTCTCGTGTTTTTTCCATTTAAATTACAACAATATTTAGGTTTATTTAAATTATACATATTGTCTGTTGTCTTAATCAGAAATTATACTTTTTTTCATAGAATGTTAGCGACTTCGCAGAGCGTGATTTTGCCGTACGAATAATCTATTAATGACATAACCTCCACTTTCAGCAAAGGTTTCCTGTACTGGAGAAATGAAAAGGTGGTCACAAAAACAGAACAAATGTTCAGCGTTTGTTTGTCTTCTAAGAATAAAGTTCAAATGATTTAAGGAAAGCACTAAATATATGAAACTCAATTGTTCAATAAGTAGATAAACTAATTGCGAATGCGTTGAATCAAAACTGGTTTTCCTAATTAAATGAATAACCTTTTCATCAAAAATGCAACATCCGGAAATAACTGTATCAAGACTGATACTGCCCATAGCGTGAGTTATTGTCTTTGCTTTCAAGGCTAAAGTCTGGAACACTGCTGAATTCCCCAGCTTTATGAAGCTTCAGTGAGTATTGTCGTGCCATAAACATAATAGCACATTTAAAGTACTTTTATTTAACCAGCATTGGAGGAAAAAAACGCATTCAGTCTGGCTTTAAAGGCCAGGTAAGTTAAACGTATCTTCGGAAGTAAAATATTTTAATACAATTTTGCAGGCATTTGTAAACTAATTAATAATGAATAAAAAATTAAACGAATACATGCTGTGCATGTGTATATATCAACTAATAATAAATCAAAAGAATACATACTATATGTGTATTGAAATAATGGTTTTAAATTAAATAAAACTGGAAATACACAACGTTTAATTAGTGAATATAAAATTTGCAGCTTACCTAAGATTATCCTGAACTAAACAACTATACACTTTATCACTCATGAGCTAAATTTGGCAAGCCTAGGAGAAAATAATACGATTTTAGAACAGATGAGTATAACATTTAAAAAGTATTTATATTAAATGTATGTTATAAAAAGATAAAACCCTGTAATTGTTTTAGAAAAGAGTTCATGAAACGTCGCAAAAACATTTATTGTGCAGACATTACGTAATGTTTTACATAAAAATGATTATATAGAAGAGCAGCTACAAAGAAGCTTTACCTTTTAGAAAGGAACAGGAGAGAAAGACTTATCTTTGCAAAAGCTAATGTTAATCAACCAGCAGAATTTTGAAGTGAAGTCATTATCGGGTGAATCAGAATTTAGCGTTTCTGAGAGTAATAAAAGGGGATATATATGAAAAGAACTAAACAACGAGGTCTAATAACCAATTGTAATACTTATTGTGAAACAAGGAAGAAGGAACATTTCAGTTTTGGGCTGTATGGTAGATAATGGGGTTGGTTACCTGTACTTTCTCTTGGAGGTTAGGCCCACCAGCAGCCGAGCGGTAAAGACGCTGAACACTGGTAGTTCGGCCCGAGGTTCGGATCCCGCGAACGGGCTGGCTGCATGGGCGTTTTCGTGGTTTTCCCCATGTGTAACGTGTATACGAGCCAGTTTCCCTTAGAAAGTCCTCCACGAAGGCATCCCTCCCTTTAGGCAGATAGCCCTCGTGTGCTTTGCCATAATTGAATAACCTAACCTAACCTCTTGGAGGAAAAATGAAAGCATTTAGTACATCGACATATTGCTCTGTAATTATAAAACTAAGCGTTCAAAACCTTACCTTGGGGACGGAGTTTGTGTTTTAAGACTCCAAATATACAACGTACAAAACGCGGGAATGGTTAATCTATGATACACCTGACCAGTTGAAAACACCCTCTCAGCTGTCGGATTTTAACCAAATTGAAAATTTACGGCTCCTGTAGAACCTGGTTGTCAGGAAACACAGAATTTCATCCAAAGAGAAGCTTAAGCTTGCACTCTTCCAAGATAGCAAAACGTATCCAATGACACGACTAAGATTTTGGTTTCATCAATGAAGAAAAGACCACAAGCAGTCATAAATGCACAAGGTAAGCATACAAAGTATTAAATATCCCCTGCTTTTGCCCTACACGTTGCTGTAGGATTTTGTTAATACTGTTTTGACATACATATTTATATTTTGTTTTCATTTTGTTTCTCAAAGGCACATTAAAATCACAATTTCAATACAGTTGAGTTGTTACTACTTTCTTCTTCATTACACTTTGCTTAAATTATCAGTCATCTCGTCGATTAAATAATATATTTTAATATAAATAGTTACAAACACTTTTTCACCCTCTGTATGTTAACTTTTACCACTGTATGTTACAAACACGTTTTCGCCCAATTTCACCTAAAACGAACACAGGACGCAACTATACTGTCCGATAGCTTTATCCACTCGACTGTGAGTGGGTTCAGCCGGCTGCAAAGTTTGAGTTAATTCACTAAGCAAGAGTATATGAAAGTTTTAAAAATCTTAGAGAACGGAGAAAAAATGACCAATATAAAAAAATAGGAATACAAAATTTTCGAACTGTTTTCATGTATTTTAAGAATTTTATTATAAGGAAATGCGAAGGAATCTTAAGAGCAACTATTGTAAGTAAGGAAAGACATTTAATATTACTGTTCAACAATTTATAACTTATTTCTCAATCTGAAATTTAAATTTTGTTAATTAAATTAATTTGAAATATATTTTCATTATTATGGCACACTAGAGCTTTTTTTTTCTGCGTAAGATATAGCATAACACAAGATATAGTATAACAAGACCTTGAATGACAAAATAATAACCCTAATGTCTTATAATTACATTTACTTTCCAGTTAGATCTGAACCACTGAATGGGCATGAAAAAGTAAAGTCACCCTACTTCTCAACGTTTTAAGGAACAACAAAATCACTATGATAACATAAGTTCTGAGCACCACGTATAAAACGCATTTAGCTTTAGTAGAGATCATCCCAAAGTTTTGGAAGTTACCGAAGCATGTCATTTCTCAGTTCAACCGTTATCAGAACTCACCCAGTTCCTTTTCGCTGACGTGACATTTGACTCTAAGCATTGAAAAATGAAAGTCGCACAAAGGGAGAAAAATGACGAACAACAGGAGCTAAAGGACATATTTTTGGATCAATTCAATGGCGATGTCAAGATCTTTCATGTCACCTGATGTGAACTAAGAAATCGACCATGTTCTACGATTCCAATACAACCATTTTGTTATTAGTGGGCGAAAAATGATGCTTGGCCTACACTAGAAATTCCTTCAGCTAAATTGTTAAATTTTTATTTTTGCTAAAAAAGTGTAATACGGATTCAGAGAAAAGGGCAAGCTGCATCACAGCCTTGTTTATCTTTACAATATAATGCCAATAAAATGCGAGGTTGGAAATTGCTTGGAGTTTTAAAAACAGGACATGCATAAATTTCATTTTCCCTGCAAATTTGCACCAAGAAGTTTTACGTATGCTGTACCGGAAAGAAAAATAGCTAAATATTGGTGATAGGAGTCTAAAGCCTCATGCCTGAATCTTCAAGTATCTAATATACAGGGTGTCCATAACTTATTCACCGAATAACGGTGTGTTTTGAACAATTCAGAATAAGAGCTAGGGAAGATCTGACTAAATTCTATGTAGCACTTCAAAGAATTTTATATAAATATATTTCAAAACAAACAACATTAGGTACTCGAAGAATATCGGATCTGTTTTCTGTTTCTCTCCAGATATTATTATGGATTTGTGGAATCACAGTAGCTGTTTCTGTGGTGATTCGAGTTTTTAATTCTTGCGAATATCTGCAGCATAAACTTAGTTCTCTGGCTCGTATCTACATTACACACGAGAAATCCATGAAAACATACCTGCAGCTCACTTTCGAATAGGCCCGAATTCAGGTCGAACTACCAGTATTAAGTGGTCTCAGCCATTTGTGAGGCAAATGTTTGATGCGTTGGGTTAGGTTAGGTTGTTTGGTTTGGTTATCGGATAAGCTCTCGGCCTAGGAGAAGGGATGCCTTTGTGGAGAACTTTAAGAGAAAACGACTTGTATCCACGTTACAACTGAAGAAAACCTTTAAATCACCCGCACATGAAAACACTCGCAAACAGCCGTCACGTTGGCCATGTTTCAAACCCGTGTGAAACTACCAGTGTTCAGAGGTCTTTAGCACTCAGCCATTAGCCACCTTGTATTTGATATGAAATGGAGATAATGACATAATTTTAGAAGTAGTTATCGTACGAAGTTTCTTCAAGTGGGAATGGAAAATGGAAACGTGATTATTTTAAAGAATTGGTCAAGTTTGTAATAAAAACTTCATCAACTAGTTTCGAAGAAACACCACATAAACTAGAATAAAGGAAAATGTGCTACCGATGTTGAGCTGGGGAAAACCGCCAAACACCACTTGGCCTATTTTCATAATTCTGTGTTTTCAATCTTTACGATTATAATTTTGACATTCGCAATTCTCTACTGTAAGAAAATTATAGAAATGCTGCTATCAAAGAACTTTTTCACACTATTATATACATCGGAGTTACATAACTTCACATGATAATAGGCTTATATAAGATATAAATAGGATGTACGTGGGTTTTATACAAAATTACCTTAAAACTCAGGTTCGATTAATATGACCCTGTCACAGTATATTCGATATAAAAAGAAACTTATCAATACTCATGATTTCGAACTGTTATACCATGTACGAATAGAGAGCCTTCATGTGCTTAGCTGTAAATAAGTTTCAAATTACTATTCGCTATAACTGTTTTCATGATTTTTTTGAATATTAAGTGAATGAAAATTGCATTTTAATTCTTATGTTAAACAATTTCCTTGCGTGTATCAAAATACAACCTTTAAGGCTTAAATTATTAAATACAAAGCTAAATGTTCAGAATCAGATAAAAGTCTCTATGACTTCTCTAGAAAAATTTCTCTCTAGGGTGGCTTTAATTTGGGCTGTAAAAGATCTATTTAACTCATTTGAAAAACTGACAAATCTATTTTCATGATTTTAATTAATCGACAAAAATCATGTACAATAAAGTATCATTATTCTTCTACTAAAACCAAACTTTGCATCACAAAAAATATCAAGATGGAAATAGATATGTATACATCTGCCTATGGCTGGGAATTTTACAAAATTTTAATTATTTATTTTCAAGAAGTACGTTCATTTTCGAGGAGCACCGTATTGTAACAGCTAGTTTGAAAACGTTTCACCATCTTTTGATCGTTTGAAAGTAATGTGCAGTCGTGTTTCAAATAATTTTATTTCTCTAACGCTTTGCAAACAAAAATTTCTCTACTTAAGCGAAATATTCAGACAATCTGGATACAAAATATGCTTTTAAAAATCTTGCATCACAAAAAGATCTATGGTAATTTAGTGCTTAGTGAAATATGCGCATATGACTTCATGATTATAATGCTATTCTGTCACACATATGGTAGAAGTAGAATATTTTACGCAAAAAGTATATAATAAAGTATTGCAAGATTTCAGTCAGTACAATGATTTCCTTAATTAATAATTAAATACCATTTATTAAAGATGCAGCAGGTGCTAGTTGTGGCTTTCCTCTCTCTAAAGCCGCATTCTGGTCCACCAGCGGCCGAGCGGTAAAAGCCGCTGAACACTGGTAGTTCGGTCCAGGGTTCGAGTCCCACCGAACGGGCTGGCTGCATGGGCGTTTTCGTGATTTTCCATATGTGAAACATGGATACGAGCCAGTTTCCCTTAAAAAGACCTCCACGGGGCATCCCTCCCTTTCTGTGTAGTGCCTTAGGCCGGAGCACGTAATATAAGAAAAAAAAGCCGCATTCTAACAAATTAAAAAATAAAAAGACATACTTAAACATAAGAGCTTATTTTTAATTATTTATCTTTATAATTTAAAATTTAAGGGCCACTGAAATGTCTGTGAGGCCTTCCACCTCCATTCGAACTACATTCTTATTTCCTTTGACTATTCAATGAATAGGACATGCTGTATTGCATTAAATTCAGATTCTTGAGCATATCGCCAAGAAGAGAAAAAATAAATTATTGAGGAGTAAGTGCTATTTTGTTTCAATCTCTAGATAGACTTCCAAAAAAAAAAGGAATCGCAAAATAATTTTTTAGCTAATCGATGTTCCTCAGTTTTTACTTTAAAAGTTCTATCACATGAACGCAGCCAGTCAAAGTCATTAAATATCGTTACAGAGGTAACAAATGTAATTTAAATATAATTATTTTTCTATTATTTGTAAAATAATGTGCTTAACTACGTGGTTAAAGTAATCGAGGCAATCAGGAGAAATATGCTTTCCGATGAAATTGCTATTCATATTTTAATATTATCCTTATTTTAATACCACAAAAATATTAGCGTTTCTGTCTTTGTACTTTGTTAGACTTTAATAATTTATTTTGATGTAAGACTTGTTTCTTTTTTAGGGGGGGAATAAAATTCACGAGAAGAAAATTTATATATATATTTAATAAACAAACACTCACAGAAAAGGAAAAATAGCTAAATACTGAAATTATCAAACTGAAAGCAAAACATTGATATCAGTGTCAGGATGAGACGAAATCATCAAACATCAAAATAATGTGGAAAACAGAGAAGTCAAGAAGTAAATAAAACAAATTAAGAAAGTTTTAAAGAAAAATGTCAATCGGAATTTGTGTTTATCGGCAAGCAAATTGCCTCTTATTTTGCTGATAAAGCAATACAATAGTATTAGTTCAGAACTTATTCAGCATATTTTAATACATTTCAGAATACTGGTGAAATCGAAAACTGAAACAATGCGCAGAACGTATTATGAAACATGTCAGAAATTTTAATGAATCACACGTTTAATGCAAAAGAAGAATGGAGTAAAGGATAAAGAAAATAGCAATGCAATTTACTGTTACGCTTCTAAATTGCTTTTTAAGCCACATACCAGGTTGATGAATGGTTTAATGACAACAGAAATGTAAAGCAAGCATTTTGCAATCAGGAACGTCTTACTAAGCATACATGAGCAATGCGCTCATGTCGATGAGGAGACTACATTTTATAAATAATCGAATTAATACTGAACTGAATAAATAAATGCAATGGGAAGAAAATTATTTTCAAGAGGTTCGTGAAAAAATAATAGCTAAATTACTCAATAAATTAGGACACTTGGTACTTATACAGCACATAAATGATTTTTTTTCTGATTCTTGCGGAAATGTTAACATTATTTAAATGAATTAGATTTATTTTTAAAACATCTTATTAAATTAAGATGCGGTTCTGGTAGATCAAATTAAAACACTGCAGAGTCATTATGTTTGTCGAAACAAAAAACAAGAGCAATGCTCTCGCTTATACTCAAACTCCAGACATTCCAACTGTTCCTCCGGACTTTGTGATGTAATTGGAAGCCAGACCTTCTCCCAATTACACCACGAGCATTCATGGAAAGGAAGGAGAAAAACCCTTTACAATATCCCCATATAAAAAGCGACTGGGGAGGATAGAACCCGGTTGACATATCTATGTGATGACGAATTATCATTCTATCACACTTTAGTTCCACCGTCATTGTAAAGTATTGTTTCCTGTTTATCGAAACAGCAAACACGAAGAACGAGCGATACCTTGCCGTGATTCGAACTCTGAGTTTCTCGATTACTAGGCCGGATTTGCTTCCAAGATACCCCAAAGGCATATGGTGAGAAAAGAGAAAAAAATCATTTGCAGCAACTGTGAGGAATTCATAGCTAATAAAACAAAAAAAATATAAAAATTTTAAGAAACTACTTATTTTACCATCATATCTGATTAAAGTACAAGCCATTGTTCTCATTTACTAGGTATCTATTATATTCAGTTACGGTACTTAAATTTGTGACATTAGATAAACATCAAGCTCATTAATGCTACGCAACATAACCCTTCTATTTAGAAGGGAAAGCACTAAAAAATTAGAACAAATGTAAGTATTCACATGCTATCGCAACCACCTAAATAGAAGTCGCCAAATTTCATAATGTGCCAAACTTTTGCTATCATGCGCGTAACCCTTCTTCAGGTAGCAATGGCCAAAACATTCTTCGGTCAAGCGACTTTGCCATTTTCTTATTCGTTCGTTTTTCAATTTCAATTTTCAATGGTTTTTTATAAACAAATCGTAATATTTTTAGCTTTAAACTTGATTTTAAATTATGCCCTTTTATAACTTGCCACAAATGGAAGAAATTGCGGCAAAATTTCTGCAGGAATATTAGTATGGCATATAGCCGGTGTTGCCGAGGTTTGAGAGTTGCCGTTTCTCTGAAATTCTCTGATTTTTTTTAAAGCGAAAACTGATCGCTGTGTATTTGGGGGCAAGAAAAGCGTAAAAAAATTACAGAAAGATTTGGAGAATGTAAGAGTTTTATTTTAATGTATCCCGTAATCCTTATTTAATAATTAAAATTCGTATTTTAAGTTGCTGCAGTGTACTTTCTTTTCATACGTTGATAATGTTTTTCGACTTACGACAAATATAGATTAAGAAACGAATCTTTATTAAAACAAAGTCTCGAAAATTATCAGCTTTCACCTAATAAACTTTTACTTTTTCATGTGTAAAACATCAACAAAATTGAGCCAAGTAGGTTTATGTTAATTCATAAGTGCCGAACTATATATAGACATAAACATATACAGAAGGTAAAAGGTCTGATACGGTTACCAAAATGGTAAGTTTGCAAGGTTTACAAGTTAAAGTTGCAAAACACATTTTCCGAGTATTATATACGATTCATTAATTATTTCTCAAATTTAAGGAGCTCTTATGTCTAGAAATTTCCTCAGAAGCAATGCGGTATGTTCGTTTCATACACGTTTTTTAAATAACTACTTTATATCTTCATTACGAAAAAGAAGTGTGCTACTAAAACATTTAAGAAGAAAGATGTTTAACCCTTAAAAGACTAAAAAAATTTTAAAATATCAGCAAATTAAAGTGGCATTTTTTTAAACTATTCGTTTTCATCATGAAAAAGGTCGTTTCTATTTTGAGGGATTAGAAACAGCAATTTAAACAATCCTGGGGGGGGATATTTTCTAATGAATAAATACTAGAAAATCTTTATAGGATCCAATATGGAATTATTCCTAGCTAATAATTTTCTTAAGCTGGTTACATTTTAGATGCAATGATTTTGCTATTTTCAGTACCGAAGCGAATTTTTTAACAGATGAGATCAAATGTGAAGAAGAGAAACTGAAAAGGCAACGAACAATAACAAGCAAACAAAAAAAGAGGTATGCGATGATCATGAGAAAGTTTCTTCTGTAACACTTTTAATGTCATTTGCGATAAGATTTTTCTGGAAATCAGTAAAAGAAAAAAATTCTGTCTACATTAGATATGCTTAGCATTTTGTTCACTTACTGATTTAAATACAAGTCTGAGTTAATTAAATTCATGTAAAAGTTTTTAAAATTTCTTTAAAATTAAGGTGAGGATACTGTTCTTGATTACATCAAGAACAGTACCCTCGGGCATGAAGACTAGCATTAACAAAATTTAAACTTATTCTACTGATACTACTTGGAAAGAATAAAGTTGAGTAAATTTTAACAATGATGAAAAAAGGAAATTCTTCAGTTGAAAATACAAGCAAATTTAGAAACGATAGTTTTAGGTCTACTTCTCCAGGTGTGACAACAATTTTTAAAACATATTTTAACTATTATTTCAATTAAATAAGCGCTAAAAGCTCATTTTCTGTGATAAAATGAATAAGAACATATTTGGAGAGCAACTTGCCTCATATAAAACAGTAATATAAGTTATCTGTCGCATGTATGCTTTCATTCAGATTTCATAAAGCCAAGGTGAAGGGAAAACTTTTGATTGTTGATTTTCTTAAATTTGAACTTTCTTTTATCTTTACCTATGTTAAATACAATTATGTTTATCAAATTTTTCATTACAGTTTCATTGAAACTATTTATTACATAACTGCCGACTTTCATTTTAAAGAAATTTTAAAAACTTTTACATGAATTTAATTAACTCAAGCAGACTTATTACTTCAAGGCCTCATGTTGATGTTGTCGTTAAGACCTCCAAAGGAATAAATGAGAGTTTAAGAATAACCTATTCTTTCATGAACAATGACTTTAGAGAAAAGAATAATTCTTTAGTTCTCTAAGAATTAAGCCGTGTTGAAGCAATATAATTCCTTCTTTGATTATAATCAATGATAAAAGACATCGTCATGAGACACTTTAAAACTCGTAAAATGCGTGAAGTGCCTGGAAAATGTAATATACATACCTTCAGAAAATTTAAATTTAGGAGACGCGTCCCTGTATTAAAAAGAACAAACGAGCCTCAAAGCGCTTTTCGAGTAACTAGAATTATGAGACTGTCAGACACTGACTTAGCAATAAGCTACGTAAACACAATGCAATTAAAATAGGATTGCCGTAAAACAGATGGTGCCTTGTAAACTTTCAGGATGCAAAATATCTTTCCAAGATTAAAGTAGGATCTGGAGGAAAGTATCGGTTAAAATTTCATTTTGCTGCATTTAATTTTTTGTATTTACATGCAGTTTGCACTAGATCTTTTAATGCAAATCAATAATTAACCAGTTTTAAAGCCCTTCAAATCGCAGTAATTAAAGAAAAGAACTAAATATATAGTATTTAAAGCATTGATTTGCAAAATATTAACACGTTGGCTTGTAAGAAAAGTTATGATTTTTTAAAATTGTTACACATTTCTACAACTATATAAACTTAAAATGATATTAAAAATAGCTTGCAACCTAAAAACTTAAAATTACAATCTGACATTTTAAAGAAAACTTTACATTAAATATACATAGAGAGGGTTTCAAAGCGACTGTTCAGAAATGTGCAAGGAGGTCAGTAACACGAAAACTGCGAATAATGATACAGAAATATAGGGTCTCATGCGCTACGCCGAAGTGCAAGACGGCCCTAAACGGCGGGAGAATCTGGCCAGGATGAAGCGAGAGAAAAGGTTTTTGAGGCTGCATGAAAAACCTAGTGTATGAAACCCTTGTGGAATTGAACACAGAACCCAGTGGCACGCATCATTGCTGCGAGTGGTGGTATTGCTGATACACCCGCATTCTTACAAACGTTCGTCGATCGATGCGTCGTCGTTACGAGGCGTGTATTGCATCTGCAGGCTGCAAATTCGAACACTTATTTTAACAGTTTCATTTTAAAAGATTTACAATTTAGCATTTTTTTTATTTACTGTTGTGTTCACTCTTCTTTGTCTAATAATCCTCATTATTTGCGCCCTGGTTTGCTGCATACTGCCTCTGTGTTTATAAACCTCTAGCGCGTCGAGGTTGCGGATGCAGGCCTATGTTCCTATAAGATTATTTTTTGTTACCGTGTTTCGGATCTCCCTGCACATTTCTGGTCAATAGTTTTGAAATATTGTCCAGAAATTTACAATTTCTGTCCACCCTGTATATATATATATATACAGCGTGTTTCTGTTTATACATACATACATTTTTAAGTTTTGGAAACCCATGCAGATATTTCGCTTCTCAGCTTAAATAAAACTACAACTGCTGTGGCCAACTTATAAAAAAATTAGTTTGATAAAATTAAAACTTAACTAAGGAAGAAGTTTAAAATTTTTAAATCTCCGACTATTTATTTTGAGTCTCATTTCAAATGTAGATGGTTTGAATATAATTAGACAATAACCCAAAGATGTCAACCCGACTAGTTTGATTATCGCTTGAATAAAATTAAAATAAGACATGCGAAGATTCCTATCTGTAAATTACTACAAAATCTCGTTATTACCTTTGATCTTATACTGCTTTCTAACATTCAGACTCAGAATTTCACATAAACGTAGACAATCGATTTGATATTTATAACTTAAAAGTTGTAGTGAATAAAATATGTTTAGATATGTTTATAATCATTAATTTATATACATTGGACTTTTGTTTCCCGCCAATCTATATACATAGGTAAGTGTGGTAACGTCTTCGGTTCAAACTTTCGACAGTGAGTGCAGTGAATAAAAACGAATTAGGGTCCTCCCACCTTTCCACTAATTTTAAAATGATATCTGACTGTCTGTATGTGTGCGAAGACATTTTCATCCATTATAGCTTATAGTTTGACTTTGGGAGCATAAGCTAGATCCGAACGCTTAACAGGCATACAACGAATAATCGCTGTGTTTTGAAATTAATTAGCCAGTCTTCGAAAAGTTTTAAAATAACCTTTTTTTTAATTCAAACAGAATTTGAACATAAGCGCACTTCTCCACCTCGATAAGATGAACTAGCACTTATGGCGATGTAACGTAATGTAACAGTCAGATTCAAATTTACAAGTTATCCTAGTAGTCAAAGACGACACCATTTAATTTAAATCTAAATTGATTCAGAATGTCTCTGTAGTGTAACAATTTAAATTACGCCAGCTATCACGCAAAGCCGATAAATTACAACTTTACCAGAGCTGGCATGATGTAAGCGGTCACGAGAGGCAGAAACACGCTCTGTCTTACAATCTAAAAAACCTCAGCTTAAATACTCTCTAATTCATTCATGTTTACGGCGAGGAAACAAAAAGCAGATGTTATAGTAAAGCCTGAAGTTATAAATAATTGGTTAATGCAAACTAATAGTAACTTTACAAACTCTTAATCAAATTTCCAAAAATTTCTATTTTTCGTATTTATGCTTCCTACTTTCTTGTAAAGAGTAGATTAGATTTTTGGCAAAAACTGGACAAGTGGTATTTTATGCGAAGCCCAGTGCAGTTTCTAATGAAAACATTAATTAAATTACATTAAAATATATTCCAAAACTTTTCGATTTTAGTGCTTAAGACTTTTATATCAATGAGAACAACATGTTAGATTTTTGTTAAAATTCGTAAATTGAAAGAATATAAAGTATTTTTTTCTCTTCTTTCTGCATGCCTTCGTGCTGTAATTGGAAGCATACTAGACGCGTATTCGAGAGGTCCGGGGTTTGAGTCCCGGCGACGGCATTACATATTTTTCATGTCTCCTGCTTCAAAAAAAGCCTAATTACTCTACAAGTGATACTTTACTTGAAGCTCAGAACAGACCTTCGTTAAAAAATATATTATGTGATAATCCAAAACATCCTCAGATTTGATATATAAAATAGGCGCGTGCTTGGGAACAACATATTGTATTTATAAGCATTAAATATATTCTTGGAATTATGCTAAATGCAACTAGAATAAGCTCATTATGAACACCAGCTCTCATTATGACGCAACTCAATGTATTAGGCTCAATCCTCAATTTTGTGTTCGTTTCACGTTTGTGTGAAATTACTTTTTAAATAAAGGGATACTGCTATGAAATTGTTATCGTTATATATTATTTTCAAACAAACAATACAGCAAATATAAATATTCAACCTAATAAAAAAGAAATACATGACAACACCTAACAATATCAAGAATTCTAAAAATAAAGCTGCTTTTAAAATTTTTTTGATTGCCACTGAATTGTGAATTCGAACCACTGTATGAACAGAGGATATATTACGACTGATTAGATTATTTTTAAATGAAAGCACGAGGACAGATATGTACATGAGTACGTATGGTTATCATTGTCCATTGTATGCGAATACAGAATAATAAAAAATAAGTGCTGTCTATAACAAACTTTGAGCAATAAAATAGGTAACAAACGTTAAGCAATTAATTATATAAACAAATTAGATTTTATTTACAAACGATCAATTTGAAGTGACTGTTTATTTACAGCTCGTTGTTATTTCGCCATTTGCACGTCTTAGTATGGAATTGGTGGGTGGTTATGTGCATTGTTCATCAGATTTTTTACATTAAAAACTGTATTTTATGTAAGCAAACAAAACTACTTTAATAAGGGATCAAATAATCTCCGAGTTTTGTGCAAGAAAGGCTCCATACCTTCAATTAAGGAGTCAAAGTCAACATAAGGCAGCAAATGCCATTTATCGAACAGATCATATTCTAGCTTTTCGTGAGTAGGTGAAGGGCACAGACAGCCCAAGGACATTCCAAAGATTTTCGATGGGGATTGAGGTCTGATGAATGTTGTGACCTCTCCATGCCGTCAAATACTTCAATGTTAAGATAAGAATTTTCTCTGTGTGGATGTGCATTATCGTCCATAAGAATAAAAGCCGAACTATTGGCTGCAACGTATACAATTACAATGGTATCAAAGACTTTATTCCAATACGTTATGAGGGCAGGTTAATAAGTTTTCTTAATGGAAATCCAGCCCATATCGTTACACTGCTAATACAAAAGGCGTGATATTTAATGATATTACGGGCTTAGGCCAGTTTCTTCTTCTGCCACACTTATTATCAAATTCTAACACAAATTATATGTCGCAAGTAAGTTGGATCACTCATTTTTCTTCCAATTCTCATGTTGCCAACTCCATTTCGAACGTACTCCTCTGGTTCTGACATTTAAAGGAACACAAACTCGTCGTACCTAAACATACAGTTCTGTGATACGTAGTCCTCCCTACGCAATAAACAGGTGTAATCCCACAACAATTACAAATATTGTTTTTTCAATAGCTGTAATAACCATTGTTCTTAAAGCTGTCGCAGTCACTTGTTAATTAGGCTTAGCTATAAAACTATATCTTTAAAGGAGGTGGTAGTCTTTGGACGGCCAGGGAGAGATTTTTGAATAACTAACTCACTCATCTGAAATTGCTTTCAAAGTAAAGAAATCGCAGAATAGTCAGCATAAAAAAAAAGATTGTCTTCTTTAATACATTATCCTGATTTAAGCTGATCGACAACAGGTCGACTGTGAGAATCACCCATTCATCCTTTTTTGAGTAATTGATTTTGTCTAATCAAAAAATAATTAGAATCGTATTAAATTTTTTTTAAATCAGCAGCTAAGTTTACCTAGTCAAATGTTTTAAAAATTTAAGATGCATATTTGAGGAGAATAAATCCTAACTACTCACATCTTATGATATTTGCTTATTCATTTCTATAAACCCAAGTCTCACTCCGAAAAAATTAAAGCATGTGTTTGTAAGCGCAGAATTTGCATCATATGGATAAATTTTGAAAAACGGAGGATTTTGGATGCAGATGAGATTATTGATGTACGATAGGATACTGATAGTTATGTTTATTACACTTATCATATAAAATAACATTTGGTGCAAAGCACCGTAAAGAAATATAGGACATTCACTTTCTTACGCTAATGAGCAACGTACTTTTATAACAGCGAAGATAAATTAATGATTTTTTAAAAGATTCGTATAGCATATTGTACTGACGTTAACATTTATTTATAGCAAATATGAATTTATTGCCAACTAAAACAATGACTACTCTTCGAAGTATTAATAAAACTAGACCATCAAGCAGAACATTTTACAAGTTTGAGTACGACTTTTTCTATCATACGAAAAGCATTTGTTTGTGGGAAGTAAGTTGAGAGTTGCATTATCACTATGCACTTGACGTAAATGATAGCAGCATATAAAAATTACAGGGCATAGCAAAAGAATTAAAATTAAGTTATGATTTATGAAAGAAAAAATATTTCAAATATAGTACTTTTAAGAAATGTGAATGAATATTTCTCCATATTGCTTAGGACTGAAATCCTTCCTTTCTCTTAGTGTACGTAAGAGTCTATTATTAAATTTTTTACTACTGGAAATTGTTCTTTTAAAAGTAAAACTAACCTTCTAGGGATATTTATTTTGCTTCTTACAGCGCATTTTGTATTTACCTATTTCTCCATAAAATAAAGCTGAAATTACGAAGAATTTAAAAGCAGTGTAGAATTCAAGAACAAGTGATCTCTGTAAGACTGATGAAAACGATAAATGAATCAAACCTTAAATAAGGTAATGCAAACAATAAGTAAGTACTCAAGAACAATGGGATGTTAAGATTACTCTCTTTTAGGCTTTTTTTTTGTTTTTCTCTGCTTGTATAGCACTAACCAAACCAAAACAAAAAAAATGTATTTAACTAGAGAGTCAAAATTTAAAAATAAAATATCGAACATTTATCATATTTAGATACCAATATTTTCTTTTTAAGAAAATGTTTTCAAAATTTGCTATTATTTTGCAGTTTGATAACTGGCCCCAGCAGCGATAAATGTGCATTAAAATTGCTCAAATCTCTTTTTGTTAAGCATTTAAAAATCGCATCTTAAGTAGATCCAACATCACGTTAGACTTTCGAGTAGCAGATTTGAAGTTCGACTGAACAATGGTTATAAAGCGAAGTTCTACTTGAGAGAATTTTAAATCTGTGTCCAGTAACATCCGATTTCTTTCCACAGTTCTTGTTTCCTGTCAGCATAGTGATCATTCACATAGAATTTGTTTAGATAAAAAAAGAGCATCTCGTTATTTCCAATAAACCGAGTAAAACAAAGCAATTTTTTCAGTTGTATAAAATATAAAATACATTCTGTTGCAAGAAATGCTCAACCATTCGGCAACAAATCGCAATATAACTTTCCCAAATGTTTAGAACCTTAAGGAAGGATTTAGGCTTTACTGACTGGAAGGTGGGGAGAACGAATTCAGAAACTGAAAGCTGCCTCGCTTTTATCCTATTCGTTTCTTTAAATCTTATTGTATCTGTACTTATTCTACGACAGCTGCGGCAGAATTTTGCGAAAATAGATAAGTATTTCATACAAAAATGTTTGCTCTCGTAGATATGGTATATTATGAATTTGGTGGCCTAACATTTCAATCCAAAACTTGTAAGTTTTCTCTTCCTTTATTAATAAGAACAGATTTAGATTAGATGTAACACTCTCTTATTTATCAATTGCCGTAGACTATTCACATAAGACAGGTGGGCTAAAATCCTTTTGAACATATAAAGTACCTTGTAGATTTAATGGTATTTCTTAGCTTAGACTTTGTCTAGAATTAAAACTAACCTGTTAGGGTCAAACAAAGTTATTAGTAATTGCTACAGCTATCTATTTTTATTTTTTAAAGGAGAAAATGTCGTAGTCTTGTTTAATATTTCAAATATAAGCATTCACTCCTCTAAAAAGAAAACCTTTTTTTTTCATTTCGAGAGTTTATAAGTTTAAGGGTTTTTTTTACTATTCATTAATTTTTCATTAATTTGGGAGGAAGAAAAGGAAATAATTTTGATTTTGCATATGGACAAAAGATTTATCGGCTACAAACACCAAAAATTCATTTCAAAATTCACCAAAAATTTTATAAACAATGTAATTAGAATATTTACTTCAAACATGAGAAAAGTTTCATGATTTAACTCATGTTTCACGGAAGCAAATGGGAATAATTATTATCTATTCCAAAATATTATATTATAAGAACTATAAAATTTCTCTATAATATTCTTACAATCTTACCAAGGATAAAACCTTACTCTCCGTCTCAATTAAAAGCACCTTTTTACCGGGAACATATTTTATCAATATCTGTAGCCCTTAATGCTCTCAGTTCATTTCCTCGTAGTATATTTTTCTACTATCGGTAATTATGGCGTAATTTGAACGGTTTCTCCACTTCCATATCAAGCTTCCATTTTTACACGCTGCTGTTTTTGATGCGCATTCCACTTGGACTCTTTAACACCAAAGAATTTATTTGTTGTTTCTTAATGAACGTAAATGAACAACGTAAGTATAAGCCCATTTCCTTACGAAAGTTTTCCAAGAAAGCATCCATAGCCTTAAGCAGATAGTTCTAGTACACTTCGTCGTACTCTAATTATCAAATGCAATCCTTATTGGACACAAGGATTTAAGGCTATTGAAGAAAATTGCTCCGTGGGGCACAACAGGTTTTCTCAAGGGGTTAATTTGACGTTTTAAGAGAAGACGTACGTAAAGTTTAAGTATACAAAGCGCCTACTACTAAAAAGTACTTCTTGGATCACTGCGAACACGTATATGCATATCTAGCACCCTAGTAAACGCCTTAACCATAACAATCATTCACTTAACGCTTTTCTTTCCATTTTATTATTAGTTTTATGTTTAAAGAATGGTTAAATATAATTTCGTAAAATCCACTTCAAATCAAGCGGCCTACCAACGGCCAAGTGGTAGATAGCTGAACTCTGGTAACTGGACTCTATGAAAAACAATTCAGGTGAATGGACTGGTTGCATTAGAGTTTTCATTGTGCTTACGATGCGTAATGCAAATATGAGACAGACTCCCCTTAAAAATCCCTGCGAAGGCATACCTTCTCTAAGGCAAAGAAACCCTCAAATGCCTTGAATAATCTAAATAATCATAAATGAATTTTGAATCTCTATACCAAATAATCAAGCTAGTTGAAATATGAAACTTAAACTCAGGAAATTAAAAAATCCCTTAATGCAATTATGTGCGAATTTACGAGACTATAAGAAAAACATTTAGCATTAAAGAAATTTTATCCATTAAAATCAAAGTAAAGTGTACATAAATAGGAAAGCGTCATTCAAATTATATCATAATTATAGATTATGAAATTAAGAATAACGGAGAATAAACAGAAAATGCTTCAAAACGGCAATTTATACGAACAGGAAATAATATTTGCGGTATTTAATTTGCATTTAATGCTTTGCAAAATATGAAAACAACATACATTCGAGAATTAATGTATGACGTATTACTTGAACTGTTTGCTGTGTAAGGTTCTACTGTCTACCTGTTCTGTAGAATCTGGAGAAATAGTGATTGCACCGAAGACGAGTAAAAACTGCTTTTTATTAAACTCTTTAAATTATTTATAATGCGTCAACTTGACGCTAACATACTATGCCTCTGCTTGGGCGGTAACTGAAACGGTAGAATCAAACTCAAGAATTCAAAATATTAACAAGTAGTAGAATTAAACTACAGGGCTCATACAATCCTGTATCCTACAGCGCGTAGATGAGTCTACTGGCAGCAAGGTAATAGCTATTAAGCCACGTCTAACCAGCAATAACTGCTAAGCGAAAGCTTGCGTATAAGCACGCACAGAGATTTCCCAAACTCTCTCTAACTTTGCCTACTGGAACGTCGATATTTAAATTTTTTCTCCCACTGGTAGAATTTGCATTTCATACGCGAGCTATCAAATTTAAATATTTTGGCATTGACAATTAGGGGAATGAAGACTTATAGAAAAGTAACTTAAAATTAAATTTAACTGGTTATTTAAAATAAATATAAATCCCTACAGCTGTATAATATATATATATAATTATTTTCTTATTATTTGTGTATTTTTGAAAAAATGCTGTTCATTATCGCTATATGTAAAACTGACTTTTGAGCTATTGAAATATTAATAACGATTTGAAGTTGAACACTCTAAAACAATGTGCATTTCAGCATAACTTGTGTTTAGTTAATTGGGCAAAAAATATTTCCAGCCTTTTAGAAACGAATTTCTTGATCAGGCTATAATATGATATTTTATATGCGAAAGACTTCAAACTTAATGAAACCTTAATTTAAGAAGTAGGATCTTAAAATGTAAGAGATAATTTTCATCGAAACTAAGAACATTTTAAATACAGCATGCAAGAAATAAACTTTTATAAAACAACACTTATAAATAGTTTTCTCTTTTCTGAAAACAAAGCATATGCTCAGATATTTTAATATTCTTGAATGACGTAAAGGAAATGACAACTGCAAAATCCCATTCATGTAACATAACTTATTTATATAGTGTATCGCTCGCACAGGGAAAGTAAAACTCATAACTTGCTTCAGTCCTGCTCCCAGATATTCAGAAATAAGTGTTGTTGCACGGTAGAATCCAGAGGTATTTTAAAGTTTTCAAACTGTCATCCGAAAAAAAATGGAATTTGTTGAAACAGCATTAAAATTTGGACACTCATAAGAAAAACGTCGTAAAGCAAAGGTTTGTGAATGGAAAGGAAACATAGTCTCCATCAGTAGTAGTCCATTACAAAGCATTTACTTAATAAACCAGAACATAAATTTCGCTTACTTAGAATTAAATTGGAGAAACAGGCTATGTAAGCAACTTGATACAAATACGGAACAAAAATAAATAGAGCACAAAACGCATTATTTTTTAGCTTTAAGACTGATATTTTGTCCCCATGCATTTCTAAAAACTGAGAACAAAGTACGCAATTCCTTTTTGTTTTCGTGTGTTGAGCCCATTGTCGCATTTTACGTATTTCTGAATGAGTGCCTTTGTAGAACAACTCGAGACACTTAAAGGTACTTGCATGTGGAATAAAAAGTGTATCTTAAGTTCAGTGCCATTTAGAATTTTTACTCGAAATACCAAAAATGAATCAGTAGTTAAAGCTCTCAGTTTCTAAATCTGCTCACAAGAGGTTAATCCATCCGTCCCAGAATACTGAAGAATTCTGAAGCTAATTGTTCAACTGGGGAGACTGCTTTTAATGTAATCTCAAGCTTCCTTTTCGAGACAGGAAACGTAGGGCAAGAAGTATTCTGTTTTCACAAATGCAAAAAACAGAGAAAATAATAATCCCTTGTTTATAAAATTACTCTTTAATTTCAACAGCATTAATAATGATTATATTTATGCGATGAAAGTTAAAACTGACACGATAATTAAAACTGTTCAAAATCATTATAATTCATGTAAATTAACAGCAGTTGTTTGCGAGCTGCAACTACTTATCCTTTTAACACAGTGGTACCAAGGGAAATAACGTAATTATTGTCACCTAATTAGACATGCAAAATATTCACGGAAAATAAATGTAAATAGCTGTCTCAGTGGAATCAAATAATCAAACAAACGTTTAAACGAAGATCAGATATGTTAGAGGGTATTTGCAGTAAAATAATGCAAGCTATTTTGGCTCAAACGGTTAAATATTAGGGCTAAAAATGAACAAAGGCCCAATGAAGTTTTTTGAATGTCTGTCTGTAATCAAATTTCTACGTATTTAGCTAAACGATCTGGGTATACGCAATGAAATACAATTTTCTTAAAGTAAATATTAGTTGATGAATTCAAAGTATTACGCGTGTTTTTGAGAAAACGGACTTAGTTAATGCATGAAGTTAAAAGTTTTATTTGATCAATCATCTCCTGAGGGGTTAGTTAGTTCCCTGTCACCTTTAATTTTCAGGCTCCTGAGCATTTCTGTGATCTTTTTCTTGAGAGTATGGCAAATTTGAATCGGCTTCCTTACAAACCTTAGACAGCTCATATAAAAACGGTATCACTAAAAAGCGACCAAGTTTATATTTTACTTAAAATTTAAAAGTTTCACTAATATATATGCTTATATATTGCTTTTAAAGACTACAAACAAACACCAGTTTCTATGACACACCCTAGTTTCCATAAATTCAAAGCAAAATCAGGAAAATCACCATACAGAAAAAATGATGTGAAGGATTTTGATAAAATTTGGAGAAACCATGTCATAGGTTATGAATTTCAGCAAATAATAAAATTATTTTATGTCAGAAGTATTTTTCATTAAAAACATAACTTCTATAGGAACTTTCCACAAACAAGAGTGTGCCACATTGATAAGCAAATTATATCAATAAGGAAGACTATCAGATTTTACGAGCAGACCAAAGCATATAAAAAAGTCATACACTATTTATGTTAATTAGATCTACAGAGATCTCACAGAGAGTATAGATCGTTACATTATTAAAGTAAGTATAAAGGAAACTCTTTGTAAGTGTCACCTGGAAGTTCAACGAAAGCATTATGTCTCTACAAGGTATCCCACACATATTCAATCAGATGGAATCCCAGACCAAATCTAGGATCCCAGCTGCAATCCACGTGCACAAGGAATCTTCTGAAAATAATGCTCCTTTAGACCAGTTCATTGTGATCGAAAGGTATCACCTTGTAACAAGAATGTGTCTCCTAATGGATCTGTATAAAGTCCACGGTATTCGTCTGTATAATTTCGAGCAATGAGATTTCTATGTGTCTGCAAACATATGCCTGCGCGTTCTTTAAAATTAATGCTATACGCAAACACATTATAACAGCCGTTATTGCATGTTTAAAATCTGAATAAAAGCTCTGTAAATGATAGAAACTGACAGTTAAAAAAGTTTATAAGATTAAATTTCTGGATGAAATTAAGGAAACCATTTTGAAAACATTCTTACTCACTTTGGAAAGAATCATAATTAATTAGAGTAATAATAATTGCATATTAAGAAGTCCTAAAAGTAATACAAAAGAGACGAACTACATACTTCCTAATATCGGAAATGCATGTTAATTTATATTATTCTTTCAAGGTTTACTGTTGATGAACCATTTGAAATACGTTAATTTTTTTATCAGTAGATATAAAAAATTCTGCTACAAAACAGTTGTTAAAATTAAGGAATCTGAATACAATAGTATTTCGAAACACCATTGTAATACTATAGATGAATTTAAAGCAGTTCACTGATTTTAATTATGTTTCAAAAGTCACAGTATGTTCGAAAAGTTGAGAAATAAAGATTTTGTACTTAATATTTGATCTTTTCCAAAAGAGTTTCCTCCAATTTCTTACTATTTTCCCAAAATAGTGAGAATTAAGGATTACGTTCTTAAAAATTCTACGTTAGAGCATTCGCTATGACCCATCCTATTTAATAATCACTGAGGAAGATTTCAGAGAATTCCACATTTGCTGGGGCTTCAGCAATTTTCTCATCCAAATCGAATTAAAAATGTGAAGCAAATTAAAAAAAACTTTATTGCAACGTTTATAGAGATATTAAGTTATTTCGAAGCAGGGAAGGTGAAAAATGAGTAATGGAGGGCATTGCCCGGGACTCGAACCACGAACCTCTCGAATAAGCGCCGAATGTGCTGACCACTACACCACGAAGGCCTGCCAAGAAGGCGAGAGAAATACCTTATGTACTTCCCCTTTTAAAGGACGACTGGGGATTAAGGACCCAATCACCAAATCTTGGTGATGGAGAATCGTCATCCACCACCTTTTTAATTTGGCCGCCAATGTAGAGTCATTAGGTTATTTGGAAGCAGGAGATGTGAAAAATGAGCAATGCCCTCGCCGGAACTCGAACTACGTTAGCTCTCGAATACGCTCCGTGTGTGCTGACCGCTACACCACGAAGGCATGCCAAGAAGGAAGGAGAAATAACTTATACGTTCATGGTAAAATGTTTAATTCCTGGAGATTCTTTTTTTTTACTTTTTTTTATTAACTGCAAAGAGATAAATCAGTTTGGTAAAACACTCTGAATTGCTATTATGTTTAACGAAATAGTAATGCAAATTAATTTTGTATAACATTAAAAGAATGTTTCTTTGCGCTCAGAAATGTCTTCCTGGTAAATATCACTTTAAATACAATTAATTGCAAACTGAATGAAGGTATATAAATCTAACGATATACAGTATACATTATGTAAACAGGAGGAATTTTATACAGCCACTTTTTCAAGCATACTTGCACTTAGTTTTACTAATTCCTCAGAAAGATGATTGCAAAATTAAATAAAACTATCTCTTCAAGAGTCACATTAGCTTCTTACGAGAAGTCTAATCAAGTCACTAGAACAAAGATTATTATTTTGAAATTGATTAAATCGGAAATTCAGTTTTAGAGATTAAGCCCCTTTGGGTAAAACTCTGAAAATTAGGATCCAGGTTTTTTTCATTAGGCTGAGACAGCGTCTCTTTCGGCAGCTAATTATAAAGTGCCAACAGTTCTTCCATACAACGCTTAGTTAACTGTAGTTTTATTGTTTACACTCATCCAGAGTACCCTCCATTAGCTCGATATTGCGTGATTTCATGATGGAAGGTTAGAAATGTGTATAAGCGATGATACGGTTAAGAATAGCTTCACTAACGCCAATGTCAGAAAATCTTAACTAATTGTCTGCGGCACGTTAATGGTAGTCTTTAGCTTTATGATACTATACGTTAACTCTGTCGTAAATGACATTGATAAATGACATGCCAATTTCTCTTGCATGCATTTGGTTGTTAGTTACTGATTGTAGTGAGGTCTTTGACATCTTTTCCTTGTTTCCATGGTTAATGAATACATCACAACGTTGTAGATTATCAGGTATGTAAATAGATTTTCATAATAGTTATTTTGATTTACACATATATATAATTCCTGATGCTTTCTGGTGAATTATATATATTTAAAAGTAGTAGACCAAAGCGCTTTACATGTAGCCAATGTTCGCTACAGCTATAAATACACCTAACGAAAATACATTAGTAAAATCAGAGATAATTATTAACTAAGCCAACGATTGTAATTTCCGGGAATTACCATGTCAAAGAGAAAATATTCTGTAACAATAATGTAATACAAAGTTATGAAATACATAATAATCTTGCACAAAATATGATTGGTTGGTTTGTTATTTGAATATGGCAAAGCCGCAAGGCTATCTGCTTGGCAAGAGGGATATCTTTGTGGACTGATTTCTGATGAAGACTGGCTCGTATTTAAGTTACACATGCGGAAACCACGAAGCCCAACCATGCAGCCAGCCCAGCCCGTTCGCCTGGGTTTGAACCCAATCCTGGTCAAATTACCAATATTCAGAAGTCTTAACCACTCGGCCACAGGCAGGCCCCACAAAATATATGAATATATACAGAAAGGACGGGGAACTCACAGTGAAGGAAAAGCAATATTTAACTAGGAGAATTTTCTTCTCTGCATTATAGAATTGTGAAATCTTGTTGTAGAATCTTAATAATTTCATCTGTTTCTAGTTGTAAGCTGAGTTGTAGTACTGAAATTAGGATTGATGTTTAATTTGATTTTAGCATATATTAAATCACTAATTAAAAATTACCGAATAACAATAAAAAGTGAAAATAAAGGGAAGGAGGTAAAATTTGCTGTAATAAAATATTGCAATTCTGCTTTCTTAATGTGCGGGGCAGGGCTTGTTTATGAGCGGTTTATAATATAATTTTAATTTTATTTCTATTCGCTTGATAAATTTTTTACACTTAACCATATTTTTACTTGTTATTAAATATTGTTCATTTTTGGCTATCAGAAACGCAGCCTGACAGATTCAATTTGCAAAGCTCCCTACAAGGAAGCTAGGGTGATATCCAATTAATATCCCTCATCTTTATATTATTTTTTACGCATGCCTTACATCCATTTACTTGATCTCTACTTCACATTTTTTGCAAAGATAAAGGGTTTATTCTTAATTAACTGGCAATAAACGCTCTTTAGAATATTGTGCAAACATAGCTTATGTGATGTTTTTATAATTTACTTTCTTCCTTCCATCATTGATCATATTTAATTTTTTAAATTACAGGGAAAGTCAAAATGAATATTATTACATTCAATTTTAACCTTTTTAAGTGCACACGTACTCACTATTTTATGGCGAGGAGTTTTAAATATGTTTATTGTTTTTTTTTAAGAAAGCTATTTTTATTGTTTATAACGATTCTTAATTTCAACAATGTACACTTAAATTACCAATGTAAAGAAAATAAGAAACTTCAGGAAATTGGGGCATCGTTTACTAAGGGGTATTTTTATTTATCCCTTTCTTTAAAAATGATTCGGAATTGGTCGTTCATTATTCGGCATAAATTAGACGTTTCAGACGAGTTTATATATTTTAAGTGTATCAAAATTGAATTGCAATTTACTCATAATTTTGAACTCTTATATGAAATTCCTCACAGATGGACCTAATGATACATTAAAATCTTAAAAAATAAACAAGGCTACAGTGATCTTTTTTCAGTATTGGCTAATTTAAAAATATAAATGCACTTTAAAATACATGAACACTACAGTCATCGATGAAACTATTAGAGCTAAACTATCTAGCGTTTTGTAGAACATAAAACATAAATCAGTTTCGAAAACTTCCATTTTTACATAACCATATTTTAAAAATTATGCTAAAAGAAATAATCCAGCTCGATTTTATCAAGTGATTAGAAGCTATAAATGATAATATTGAAGAAGCAATTACATCAGAGCAGCTTTGCTTTGTAATTTACCTTTCAGAGATAGGCTTGGTAAAATCTTATTTATGCGTAATTTATTCAGGGGAAAAAGTATATTCGCCGCATCTATAATTTCCCAAGATACCTCCCTCTTCAAAAAAACAGAAATGTTCACTTTTATTATGCTCCCGAAGGTTTTTCATTTTATCGATTTCCTTTAATAAAAAGAGATTATGAATATTAGCCTTAAGACTGGGATCATGCGCGTAATAACTAAAGGATTTAATATTTGCCTCAGTAGGAAGAGTACTCACTAAAAATTAACTTCTCGATGGAAAAAGAATTATCTTTTTCCCACTTCACGAAAAGGCGACATTCAATATTTGCTTAGTACCCATCAAAGCTTTGTCTTCTTTTAATATTTTCCTTTTTGGTATTTGTCATTTAAGCAGGAAACATAATAGAGTGAAATAATGGCATTTGTAGTGTTCCTCATAATTTTTCAGTTCAAGAACTAAAAGGAAATCCCTTGTTATTGAAGACCAAAGGATATAAGAACATTTGCGCTCGTTGGGTGCTTCAGCACGGAACGTAAGTATAAGCATCGATTGAAAATGACAGCGATTAGTTATAATTATTAACAGAAAAGCAAACAAACATTATTCGATTCTATTTCATGCATCATTATTTGCAGCCATTATTTTATATTCTTCTATTTTTGCGGAAAGGCGTCAACTTTATAAATACTCTGCTCACCACAGAATTTGAGGAATAGTTTGCGGTTACATGAAATTGTAACATTTTTAAGCTCGTAGCTCCAATTAGGGACATAAGAAAAAGGTTTAAATTGTATTTTCTCCCTCCTTTCCGCATGCCTTCGGGGTGTAAAGGTAGCACACTCGGCACGTATCCGAGAGGTCCAGGGTCGAGCCTCGGAGAGGGCATTGCCTATTTTCCACGATTTCTGCTTTAAAATAACCTAATGACACTACGAAGTCAATCGAATGCAATTTATTTCTGCCGGTAAGACTCCTATTTTAAACTGAAAGGGACAAAATTTTCGAACTCAGAACTTTTGGTCTGTCTGTACGGGAGGCCGGTAATAGTTTCAGGGCTAAATGTTAGCATAGTTCGACGTTATGTATCCGCGTTATAACAAGAACAACTTGGATGATAGCAAGTGGCGTCTAGGAGCGATCTTTTCCTCAAACAGATCAAAGGATTAGATGAGTAATGCACAATGATCCTTAGTAAGAAAGTGAAGTTGGGCATACTATGAGTGAGTGAGTGAGTTAGAATGTGCACCGCTAAGATGGCTTTCGACCACGGAGATGAACCAAACGGAATTATATACCATCACATACTGTACTGTAAATAGATGACCACCGGCAGTTGTCCTTTTGGTCCTTAAATACCTTTCTGAAAGGCTATAATGGAGTAATTAAGTCGGCAGTTAAGGCAAGAATGGACGACTATCCTCTTCAGCGATGTATCTCGTAGCCCAGTGCTATCAATAAGCCTTCACGAGAAGACATCATCCATTCCCTGTTCCTGAAATAATGGTGTGGTGTGAAAGAGGTATGTTAGACCAATCTCTCTAGTCTTCTTTCCTGGTAAAAATATCGCAATTTTGCTGATTTGGTCATAATAATTTCTTCAAGGTATCCTAGGAGACGTTTTCCAACATGGCTAAACTTGTTAGCATGTTGCATATGCAGTTGAATAGACTTGATATGCTACGTTGATTTGCCGCATATCCGGAGTTGCCTCCCTATCGAAGACAGAAATTCTGATAAGTTTATTGGTTGACGAGTTTCTTGGAGCATAACCTTAAAGGTTACGATGCACTAAATACACGGTCCAATCATTCTCATTTAATAAAAATCTGCATAAAATCCAGGTAATAAATCTAAATATAAAGCCAGATAAAATCGCCCACCTTATCAGGATGGTTAGGGGGAAGTACTATTTTGAAAATAAAACTGCAGACACAACTGTTCACACCTTAAGTGAAGCGATTTTTCGCAACAGTAAACATACAGGCTCTAGACAGGAAATGTCCTGAAAGCTCCGGAACAAAGAAGCAATGCCTAATGATAAATAGGATCCAACTTAAATAAAACTGAAGACAGGGCATATACATGGATGACTGAGCCGTAGTGAGGGAATGAACAAGAAGCGGACAAGCGCCCTGCAGTTGCTGAATATTGAACTACAGTCCACTCTTTTTCCTCAAATACAGGACATGTGGAAGGAAGGCTAGCTTTCAGAATGACACTTGAAAGTGAAACTCAGGCTCAGGATGAAGATTTTATATTCTACAAGAGTGTATGCAAATAATCTTCTCTTTTGAAAATACAAACCGATGTTTCTTTGACAATTTCTAGATCCTTCTAAGTTATCTCTCCACGTATCTGTCTGCACCTTGACAGATTCTCTGGAGGTCGTCAACATAATGCAATGATTTTGAAATGACTGGAGGGAGTTCCTTTGAAACACAGTTTATTTTTGAGCTTAAC
This sequence comes from Stegodyphus mimosarum, assembly GCA_000611955.2. Classification (NCBI taxonomy): domain Eukaryota; kingdom Metazoa; phylum Arthropoda; class Arachnida; order Araneae; family Eresidae; genus Stegodyphus; species Stegodyphus mimosarum. Next base: position 830,304 of record KK122182.1, read on the forward strand.
GATATAACACTCAAAACACAGCCTTAAGGCATACCCTCATCTTGCTAGTAGACATATGACAGACATAGTCAGCTCTTATATGAAATGCCCTTTCCTTCATAACATTCTGCTGCATGAAAAAATAATCATTACTGCTGAGGATACTAGTGTTTAGATCACGCAAATTGCCGTTATCTCCATGCCTTATAAAAAGCCTTTTCTGTGTCAAAAAACATAAATTAGATGGTTTCTTTTCACAAAGGCTTCTCGAATACCAGTTTTCAAAAGGAGCATTATTGATAGTCGATCTGTTTTTACAGAAACTACTCTGGTAAGGCTTTTATACCTTTTTCAGATAATAGATTAGACGGCATGTTACAATTTTTTCCAACAGCTTGCAAAGCAACTCGTAAGTCCTATAGGCTGAGAGATGGAGGGACTCTTCGGATCTTTTCCAGGCTTAGCTATGGGAAAATGACAGCAACTTTCTTCCATGCACTTCCATGAATATTCTTGTTCCACACGTGACTGTAAAGAGCGAAAAAGACACTCAATAATTTACAAGAATGATGCTTCATCATTTCGTAACTGACACCATCTTTATCGGGCTATAGAGACCTGTGTGTCTATATTAAAGCTCTTCCTAGTCCAAACAGTGTTGAAATATCAATTCAGAGGATCCGAATTGGGAGATTTAAATAATACGGGAATTTTCTCGGAACGCAAATAGACAGAAAAAAAGTGCTGGAGGATTGATGCTGCCACTAGAAACCGCAGCAAAGATTTCACCAATTTTATTAGCAGTTTTTTCTGCTATGCTAATCATTCGGCCATCTTTTCTCATAATGATAAATGAGTGGTCTTTTACATTTCGCAAGCTTTTTTATTCTTTCCCACACTCGTTTACCTGACGGAGTTAGAGGATGTTATTCTAGACACATAGGAGATCCACGAACCCCTTTAGCTCTTTTGTCTTACTTTTCGAGCATCTGCAGAACTTTTTCGAATAACTCATCTAAACTAAACCATTTCAGATGTCACTTTAAACAAAATTTAACGTTACTTTAATATAAACATACCACTGTTCATTGGTTTACATTATCCTCTAATACTGAAATTTGTAAATAAAATTTCCAATAAATGGTACTTTAGCCGAATTATTACGAAAACCATCATCAGTTTCCAAAACAGTATTTTCAGTTGAAAGAATCAGAGAAGTGGACTAATTGTTTTCAGAAATTAAATATTTGCTTGATTCCTTGTGAAATCAAGAAATGAAGAGTGTTTGAGTTCTGGATTAAGAAACTGCATTTTCTGTAAATTTTATTTGAGCACTTAAAACATAATAAATACAATCACGTTAGTATGTCCAAAATTATTAACAAGGGAATTGTTTTAATTCTTTATTTCAAAATTATAAGAAACCTACTAAAATCTTAAGGTATTCTTTTAAATTTCTGTGTAATAAATTATCTTCAAAATTTTATTTCCTGTTGCATTCGTTTGAATCGAATTACCTGCAATGCCTAGAAGTTCTAATGGCTTTATTTATAAGCATTTGCTTGTTCGCTCATTCACTGCAATGTTTGTTTTAGTTGCATGATTAAAATGGGTATGCATAGTTAATTATGAATTATAATTTGGTGAGCTGCAGCTCCGCTATGTTATAATCGTTTTGAGTACTCCATTCTGAATTAAATATTCATGAATGCAAATTGGATAACTAATTAAATCAAGATTATATATAAGCAAAAACTTTCTTCAGAATAACGTAATAACGCATCTCACGGGGTAGTTATATATTAAAGCACCAAGCTTTTCCTTTTCAGTAATAAAGACACATAAGAAAAACTAATTTACCGCTTATCAAATTTTTGCTGTTTTCGCCTTAATCTATGTACAATGAACATGTGTTTATTAATATCCTATGTTTTGATAACCTTCTGAAGTTATTATGAACTTAACCAGTCTCAGAAGATAATTAAGGAAATAAGCATTCTAATGACCAATTGTATTTGGTCATTAAGGCGCCGGCACTTTATAAAGGTACAGCAATATCCCGCTTCATGTAACGATCATTTTTAATTTTTGATAAAAGTTGGACATTGTTCTACATAATATAGGCGAGAAAGGATTCATCACGTTAATTGTGAACTTCTTAATACAGGATAGACTAATATTTTATAAAATCCACTAGACCTGCATTTTATATTGCATATACATAACATGTATATATATATAGACAAGCTTTAAAATTTGAGCATTTCGAGTATTTCCCCAACTTTTTAATGTAGCATTATTCCGCAAAAATGCTTTTTTCAAACGCGCAAATATGAATAAAAATTTCTGAATACTGAAAATCTAAGTAGTATAAAAGTACCTCTCTTGAAATAAGTAGTTTGATGCATGGGAATTAACAATGGAAAAAAGTGAAAAAATATAGAAGCCTGAAGTGACTTTTCTTTTAACTCTCTAAAAGCATTTCGTATCTTCTTCACAAAATCATGAAACTTGAGAAAAGAAAATATTATATAAAATATAATATTTTCTTTTCTCAAGTTTAATATAAATAAATGCAAAACTTTTAGCTTTCAGAAGAATACTACTCTTGATATTCAATTTATTCTTTAAAAACGAAATTATAAAATAGATTGGAAAAAGTTTTTAAAGAAGGAAACTCAATAACAGCTAAGAACTGAAAATACACAAAGAAAATAGTGAAGCTTTATAAATGGGCTATTTTTTGAAAATGCTGAAAAGGATGCGTTGAATTTTAAGAATAGTAATAAAAAAATTTCAATGCAGATATATCAAACTTTTTTTCAGAACTCTGCTCTTCGAATTAATGATGTTGCACCTAATACTAGAATGAAATGTGTGTCGTTTCAGTTACACTTATGACGCCTAATTTCTTGTTCAGGTATATGACATTATAGAGACTTTAGGTTAATTTCAGAGGAGGAAACGGGAAAAATCAGCTATAACTTAGCCGGGGTTTGAGTTCTGCATCTCCAGACTGCCAGCCAAGTCGGGCTTCCAATTACACCACGAAGACAAGTCGTGAACACTGAGATAATTCCATACATTCTCTGCCACTTAAAGTACGACTGGGGGTGTGGAGGACCTCGTGGCCAAATCAAAGTGGTGAAAACGTGCCGGTCGACAATATTTTAGAGAAACAGAAAAATTCAGCTATGCCTCAGTCGGTATTCGAGTTCAGGAGCTCCTGATTACCAGCCGGATATTTTTCCAATTACACACGATGCATGCTGTGGGGTGAAAGAAACTTTCTCAGAATGTTGCGGATAAATTTTACTGTTCGGAAAATATATGTGAAAATCAGAAAGGAACTCAAAATGAAGCTATATCGCGTTTGAAAACGGAGCTGTATTTCCTAAGTTTTATAAGACCTTTGATGTATAAAAAGTATTCATTTGCAACCAAGCTGAGAAAATCATGCACAAATGAATGTTTCAGGAAAATTAGAAAGAAAGAGCTCTTTTTCCTTTTTCTAGGGAAGAATGCGTGTGTTTGTCAAATAACCAAGTTTACACATATTTTAGAATAAAGTAAATGTGGTTTGACTTATAATAAATAAAACGCGGCCTTTATGGAAACTGGAAAATTTCATAATCTAAGCATGACCATCGACTCAAATAGTACAAGAATTGCTATAATGGACTTACGTTTAGGCGTAGTTTAAGAGCATTTGTCTTGGCAACAACATTTGTTGAACTACACGGTTAATCATCGCCTGGGCAGCAACCAGTTCCAGTTGAACGTTTTTCTTTAAAGTAGTGTTAAGTAGTTAAAGTTTTCTTGAAAGTGTGTGTATATTCTAAGCAATAGTCTTACTTGTTTAGGAATACATATATTCCAATTTTGCATTGCTTTGCTTTTTCGGTATTTGTTTATAAAATAATAAGAAGCTTTATTAAGGAAAAAAAGACAAAAATTTGCATAATTTTGCAAACTAAATTAATAAGAGGCAAATTTTTCGACATGAAGAAAACGAAAATTACTCGCTCCGCAGAAATACATGAAATTACACTTGAAGCAGTTCGCAATCTGATAGTGTATCATAATAAACTATCGCGTATTGCATGTTATTATTGTGATGAGACGTCTCTGAAAAAATAATTCTAAAGAATGCTACATCCAGGGAACGGTTTTGTTCAAAATCATATTTTTTTAATTCTAAGAAATTCAAAATTTATGACAAACTTATTATATAGATAAAGTTTATAATCACTTGATGAAAACCTTGAGAAGTTGTGAATCTTACAAGCTCGTATCTTCAAGCTCTCGAGAGGACTTCCGGCTCGTCGCATATTTAAAGCGTCCCCATGCCGCACAGACATATACATTTACAAATATCCATACCTTCTGCGAGATTCGAACCCAGGCCCTTCGGTAAGGCAGTCAGCGTCGCTAAGCACTAGCCCGGTGGGCGGAGCATCTAAGTTTTGTCTCTTGCTCTTTTACCAAAGTGTAATATTAATTTTGTGATTTCGAGATTTTTCTCAGGCAGAAAAGAACTCCCCACAGACTACATTTAGCTAAAATAAGTGAATTAAATTTTTCATTTAAACTGAGTTGTAACCATTAATTAAAATTGCCTCAAATTAAAATATTTTTATCATATGGCAATATTTAAACAATGTAACTCGAGTTCAAACAAGCCTACTACTAAGCTTTCTATTTTAAATTTTTGTAAAAATAGTTTTTTCAAATTTTAGATTGAAATAGCACACTATTTTTGATAAATTGATCCTGAAAATTTCCCACAGATGTAATATTTAAAAAGATTCGTGCTGAATTATTTGATAATAAAAGAGCACGTTAGGGTTATCTAACTAAATGGAGAGGGGACTTCGAGGTGAACTTTCTATGGAATACTGGCTTGAATTCACGTTTGCACTGGCAGAAACCCCAATATAATGTGTAGGAATGATGGTCGAAATGTTTTTGAGTGTCTATCTGCAGTTAGAGAGTTATTAAATTGAGGACTTGAAGGCCTAGTTTATTCTCCATATGTTTTTATCGCTCTGATCTTTGCAAACCTAACTCAAGAAGCAAATATGGAAACATTTTGAAATTTTTTATCCTTTACTCTAATAAGAAGAAGTATTTAAAAGATTATAAAATATTTTCTTTGAAGTTTTTAAATTATTAAATTTGTTTTTTTAATATCCGTGCTTTTATGTGGAAGAAATAGGCTATCAGTTAAATAAAAGAATCAAAAACCTATTGTAATTAGAATTAAAACTAAAATAAAGATGTAGCACTTTAATTAGTCTGAAATTCTAAAGCCTTTTAGTTTTAATTATAATTCGAATACTTTAGTTAGTTTTAAAACATTAAATGGCTGAGCAAGTGATCAGTGCACAAATGTAATCAGTTATTTCATTTTTAAAAAGACACGTAACGACACTAATCAGACATTACATTGTGGTCCCTGTCTCCTTGTGAAATATGCCAAGATGGATGTTCTACAAACGTATTCTTGTCTATTTGAATTTATGGAAGTCTAAACAGTCAACCCCGTTTACTTAAAAAATCTTACACTTCATATGTACACAAATCTTAAATATATCCCCATAATTTATTATAAAAATCTTACATCTGCTAGTACGTATGTAATCAGCATTTCGATTGATGTTGCTTAAATCACTTTAAATTTATCAAAAGAAACCTACTATTTAGAAGCTGCAAAAATGGAGTTCTAAATAGATTTCTTTGCATTAAATGATCATTTATACTTCATGGAAAATTCTCTTTGGAAAATTACTTGAAAATTCTGAATCTCATGAAGTATTGCATATTTAATCCTCCGCGTTCAAGTGATGTATATGAAATTCTATTAAAAACGCAAGCTTTCTCTTCCTACATTTGCTACTAAATATTCTATTTATCTTTGAAGTTTGAGCACTTCAGTATGATTACATTTTTAAAATATACCCTGCGTTACTTCCTAGACTGAACTTCCCGCGAAAATGAGAAACCCTTACAGAGAGAGTTAATCCCAACTCTAGAGGTCTAATTGATAAAGTAAAATTCTAAAGGAAGCACAGAGCACCAAAGAGTGTACAGAAATAAGTCATATTGTGCATTAAGTAATCAAAGGCTTTTCTGCATGAATAAGGTTCGTAAAGGATTTGTATTTGATTATTTTAACTAGAAGCGAGAGACGAATTCATGGGGAACTTCCTAAAGCGAAATTGGCCTAATTTTACGCTACACACGAATATAACCTAAAAAATCTCGGACATAGAGCTCGCTCTCGTTCCAGAAACAAAATCAGTATTTCGTATCTTCAACTACTCTCTGATTAGGGGACCAGCTCAGTAATAAGCTCTTAACAATAACTGAATTAGATATATTCAATATGTGGATTATTGTAAACCCGGATTTCAAGATCACAAATGCAATAGGAAAAATGGTAGAGTGATTTCTGTTAACTTGCGATCTAGCACCATGAATGTAGCAAGCAAAACGTTTTCTAAAAAAATTTCTAGGTTTCCTGATGTCCATTACAACCAACACACTATATTTAAATTTTGATTATTTTCACGTAAAATCCTGAAATTTATAGTTGTGATTTCTCTTACTCGTCTGATAATAAAGTCAGATCACTTCCACCAATATTATCATGGCAAGGAACGCAAACAGGTCTCTTACGTAAAAGTAATGAAGTGCTTAAAATTTGGTACTGATGATTGCTTTGAGTTTGGAATAGAACTAGATCATCGTATAAATTAAGTAGCGAAGATTATCATTATATGAAAATACATTTATATTTATAACAAAAACGTAACATCAGATTAAAACTTTTATTTTAATCACGATTTGCACGATTTCAGAATTTAAAAAAGATAGTAACAATTTTCAGCAATGGTATTTCATTCTCTTTCTACGGTCGTGTTTCAAAAGAAATCTCCATATCCATGGTTATTTAAATTTAACTTTATTTTATAATTTAAATCCACACAAATGTAGCAACATACTGCAGCGAGTTCTGGTTTAGTATTTACACGACGATGAACGCGTAAACAAACTAACCGTAAGAAAATGTTTTAAAAAGTGTGAGCTGTTTATTGCCAGTGTATTTTCCAATAAATCATTTTATTATTTGCATCTTATGCACATTCACATTGTTTAACCTTAAGATTTACTGTAACGTGTTCAGAATTACATCGCCTGACTTTAATATTCAAAGCGTTTAATATTTGGAAAGGAGAAATTAGTATTCCATTTCAACTCTTAATTGTTCAAATGCTATGTAAATGCGGTGGAGCAGCTCTTTATACCATTTATAGATATTATAAACTGAACAATTTATCTAAACTGTAATAATTCAATTGAGTTTTATACTATATTTCTATTACAATATCAATGATTTCATTAACATTCTGTTTATCAGTGAACACCCCATTTGGTTATTTACCTCGTTTAAGGTGATATAAAAACTGAAAATATTTACCTTTGATCTAATTAACTTTAGCCATAAATACTTAATAAGGACGTAGATAGTACATTTCACTCTTATCTAAACAGCTTTTCCGAAAATATGCATACATTAATTATGCGAAACAAATTTATTGCAGAGCCTAAAGCATCAGTTTGAACTCTAAGGGGAGAGATACAATATCTTCTACTCATCGTAATTATTGTCATGGCTATAAATCAGCAGGTGAAACTTCACGCTGAGTGTGCAATTTCTCTTCTAACGGCGAACAGCAACTCTAGTATTCACAGCCAAGCTTTTAAGTCAGCACACGTAATGACTTAGAAGCGCACACAGTGAAAGTAAATGAGAACATGAGACTATGTTAATTCTTTAACGCCAGAGTTTGCTAGAGCACGAAAAGTTGTTTTCATTGTTCCTTTTCGAAGAATGCCTCACGCAGCTGGGCTGTATGCAAGGTACTAAAAGTAGATGTCGTTCAAGAATGTCAAAACTAAGCAGCTAATGCGAAATATATCATGGGGATAAAATGCGGAGAGTGAAGTGAGAAAGCATATACTAATTAGTCAGATCCATCGTATTCCAATACAGTGCGTATGTTTTTAACCAAGCGAATTTGGGCTAGATCACCTTCAAAACTGAACGTAGGTATTTTGTAATAAAATCTGCAAAATGTTTTAAACGCATTTAAGATTTAGGACCCTAAGCTGTTCTCAGGTTTGCATAATGCACTCAAACTCACTAAAGGGAACAGATATTTTGTCAGAGGAAAGGAATCCAACAAGCGGCATCTTACATAATTTGGAATCACTTTAAATAAAGTCTCATATGAATTTGTACATGAATTAAGCTTAACTTCGAAAGGAAAAAACTGTTTAAAAATCTGACAAAAATTAATTAACCGTATAGTAAAATTTGAAACCTTATAGTAAAATTTATTTGATAAATAATTTATAATCTTTAATTATTTTTACACATAGTTACGCTATCTTCCGAAGCATTTGATAGGTTGAACAACACGGCAATGTATCTATATACTCTTTTACTTGAAATTGTCCTTTTCTTCGAAATTTAATAAATTTGTTAATCGATTTTCCAATGTATAACATACAAAGAAGTCCACATTGTAGTTCAAAAAAGCATATTAAAATGATTGAACATTACTCACTTCCATATATAAAGATACTTTAAAACTTTCCCGAGAATTTATCCAAATAGTTCATTAAAATTTGCGAAATTTAAAATGTAATCCTCCGTTATTTTCATTTGCAGGGGATCTGAAGGAAAGAACGTAATTTCTCATCTTCAGTGGTAAGACTTGGACATCTGCTGAAAACTGACATTAAGAAAACATTTTTTATGCTTTTTGCTCATATCACATTCCGTAATTTATCCATCATGTTTTTCCTAATGGTAGATTAAAAGGCAACTGTATACAGAACAAGCTAATATAAAAGATAACAAAATTTATCCATCATTTTATTCCATCATATTGTTACGGATTTCATATTTATTTGGCTATTTATTTAGAATTGTAATTAAAATAGTTTTATTTTCCCTTGCAACGCAGACGATTTAGCTACGTCGGAAAAGTAAAAATACGATAGCGCATGCATTTAATATTTAATAAATAAATATCTCGTAATTACTGTTGCCATCCACAACTATCGAGAAAAATCGAGGTTTTACCAGAAGATTCTAGTAAATAATTGAAAAGCTTATAAAAGCCGAATTTAAACACCTCATCTCAGTTGTAGTTGTAGCTGTTTTAAGTGAACTGTTTGTTTACTTAATGCTGTTATTGATTGTAACGATTTCGATGTGAGATAGAATTAGTTTCTTCGATTTTCAAGTGAGTTTTGCTTAACGTTTGAGATATTGTGATATTGTACGAATATTTCTGAAGAAATATTGCAGCATTTTGATTTATTTCTTGTGGAAAGAATAAATTTTTGTTAACTTTTTAACGACTTGTGCATTCAATCCATAACGAACCCGTACGCACGCAACAATATGAGGGGCAATAAGTAATATTTTTGTTTAATAACGTCGTCTAGTGTAATAAATATCAGCGGCAGCATAATTAAAAATTTTCTTCACTACATTTGTTTCCATAATGTTTGCTGGTAAAAAAGGACTCATTTTCCAGTTTCAGATTACGAGCCGAACAATTATCCACAAAATACAGAGCGTTTCTTTTCATTGTCTCCTTCTTGCTTTTTTTGATAGTGAAGTAGCTGAACGCCTATGGTTCGACTTGGGTTCGAAACTCGGCGAACGGGCTGGCTACATGAGCTTTCTCAAATGTCTAGCGTGGATACGCACCTGTTTGAATTCCTCTACGAAGACATTTTTTCCTTAGACAGATAGATAACGCGATCATTATCAAATAAACCAAACCAAAAATGTTTGAAGAACTAAAAGGAAATAATCATTCTTTACAAATATTTAATGTCATTTAAGCATGCACATTTGCTTTATAATTTACCAGCTGGTAATGGCTGTACTGCACTAAAATGTCGAAGATTTTCTGATTTCCCATGTGCAAGTAATGGAGATTCATGAATTTTGTCAGAATTACTGCCAGATAAAGCTGTAAGTCTTTCATTTGGAATTGTTTTCGTCAAAAACATTTTCTTTACTAAAAGACGAAGTTCTATCTGACATCACCCTAAAATAAAAGACAATTTCTTCCGTAATTATAAATACAGGTATTTGTAATACATGTATCCATTTCTTTTGCCTTTTTTTTTGTTTGTTATATTCCTTGAAAGGGATATATCTTTTCGCGCATCCAAAGCCAGGCATTCCTAATCTTTGCGTCCATTCGTCAAAAATACTTTCATACATCTTCAGTAGTTTACTTACTTGTGCTCGAAATATATTAAACGTTTTAACTATTTTTAGTAGGTTCACTTGAGGACATTATTTTTCTATTTATTTACACTTCAGAACATTCTGAAAGGCGCTTATGCTTTTCATTTAACCGCAAATCACTTCTCAGTTTCCTATTATAAAATTTTAGGTTTTATACAAATATAAATAGTTACAAAAACCATTCGCCGCTAAAGCATTTTATCATCCGAGAACACAATAAATCAGCATTCATTTTCAGGTCTCTCTTCTTTCTACAGTTACATATGAGAAGCAGCCTTACAGGCTCCGCGACAAAGAATCATTATTGATTAATAAAGCAGTGACTCGCGATAAGGTAGACAAAGTTTGGAAGAAGTTTGGCTCATTTTCTTAGTTTATTAGCACTTTATGCCACAAATGAAGTCAGTTCAATTTGACTTTTCATTTCATTAAAAGAATTTATTTTTTAGTAATTCTGTGCTTCTCACAGTGTCCCTTTTCACATCGTCAGCACAACGACCTGCCTGTTGCAAAAGGGAAGCAGCTGCTTCGTTTAATCATTTAAACAGTTTAATAAAGGACACGCAATTTCTCTGCTTTAATTTGAAATAAGACAACAGCATCCTGTGTTACTTAAGATAGTGAACAGCAAAATACTAACTTTTAAGCTTCTGTAAGAGGATATACTACATGCAGTTTTTAGATCAGAGCTGGATGTTAGCGCCCTTGACTCCCGCATACGTCAGAAATCAACTCTTTACATAAATGTAGATCAATAAAAAGTATATCTATATGAAGCGATTTTACAAGAAAGAATAGATTATTTTGTTTCGTTAAAAACGTTTAAGCAAGTACTTTAATGTATATCTTCATCAATTGTTTTATTCTGTACATTTTATTTTACAAATTCCATGAAAACTGGGTACTTCAAATTTCACTTCTTACTGAAGGAAATAAGACAATGATTATTTTAATTGAGAAATTCACAGCTTCATTCGTTTACACTTTAACAAAACTTGTTTACAGTTCCTTTGGTCGATTAAATGACAGGTTCAGGAATTTAATAGCAATGCAGTAGAAAATACTCTAACTCAAATATTTTAAAAACTTGAAAATGTTTGACTTTTCACATTTAGTTCCGAAGTCATACAACACAAATTTTTTCAAGCAAGTAATATAATATCGAAAGTACCGTTTGTCTTTCTTCAAAATTTATTTAAATAATAATATCCTTTTTGTAGCGTGACAGTTTTTGCGTATGTTATTGACAATCGATGATAATTAGCGAATTAAGCAATCCGACTATCCTCCGCTATTTCCTGCTGGATGATTACGGTTTGAATCCGTGGTCCAATAACAATCTAGTTCAAAGCCAATTTCCTTAAGATCATAGAGGGTATCAAGCTTTCTGAGCGGGAAGTGAGGAAAAATCAGTTACAACCTGGATTCGAATCATAGGTCTTCCATTTCCTCTCTGAATATGTTAACCACTGCACCACAAGGATAAGCATGGGGCGAATACCATAATTTCTTACAAGATGATCTTTCTCAAGTCAGAGAACTGAGTTATTAACATTAACTGATTATCTACTGGTGCATTTTTTTGTAGCAGTTTATATTTAATTGCTCAGCACTATATGTGTATTGAAAGCATTTTCAAATTTTATCGGAATTCTAAAATAATTTAATTTTCATTAAAGTATTTAAATCCATAGTAACCGGATCATTATTCTTGATATAATAGTCCTTATCCTGAACATCTATTTTTGTAAACAACGGCCTTTACGTTTGTTTGATCCGGTACAAATCCCAGCGAAAGAATTGGCTGTAAAAACATTTTCATGGTTTTTCTTACAAGCAAAATGAATACAAGCCATATTTTCTTCGAAAGTTCTCCACGGAGGTATCACTCCATTAGAAAAGTTCTCCTAGCATGCTTTTCAGTAATCAATTAAATCTTTGGAATTGCTAAATCTAAAACAAAATATATGGTTCCAGATAATATTTTTGAAAAATGGTGCAATACTAAATGAAATATGTTGATTAACGCGATCCTTTCTGCGAAAGTAAACTCCTTTAAATATTAAAAATCGTCTTTGATGAGCTCAGTGCCCGTTACTTACTATGATAAGGAGCTTATGTCTGCATTAGCAATTATTATTCATATCTGTCATCGTGGAAATGAATTAGCATACTTTCGGTAACTTTCTTTTCCCAGATAACTTACCTGGTTAATTAAAAACAAACTAATCAGTTAAAAAGTCAATTTCATGTTCAATCACTTATTTTTTTCTGATTAATTTCTAATCTGCTTTTCCCCTTTGAAGTTTTTCTTCAAACAGTAGCAGAGCTAACTAATTTGAAACAAAAGTAAGCAGCAAGATAAAGAAGGAGGCTGTTTGATTTTAAAATGTGTGGATAAAACTTGAATTGATTTTTTGTGTCAAAAGCATCTTTTCTCGTATAAAATGTTTCTTGCTATCTTTATAGGTATTGACTGAAGAAACTTCAAAATAAACGGAAAATATTAAGGGAATTTATATGTCTCAGCCTGAAAATGGAAAGCGACAGAATAATCAAATCCTTTTCACGCTTTTCTTTGTTTATTGTCTTATTGTTATTTCAATAACTTTTGCTCACCATATTAATTTAAGTGTCGAAACTTAGGTGAGCTCCAATGTAAATACTATTGTCGATGTTCTGACTTAAACTAAATTTATCGTTTATACATGCATATAGTGAGAAATATCCGTCGTAACACTGAATCTGGTAAGAACGTTAATAAAAGTTTAGCTTTAAGTTAAGAGTTATTGAATTTGTTGCAGTAGAAACTAAGTACTTTTTATCTCTGAGAAACTTAAAGTTGGAAAATAAAATTTATGATTTTTTCATTCTTATTTAGTACTAAATTATTAAAACATTTTAAATCAAATTTGCATGGAAATGAAGATTACAAAGTGACAGGTTTTAGAATACAAGATATCATGGCATTAAACATATGGATCGGAATTTGCATACTGTTTATCAAAAAATCACTTATTTGCCAATCATGAGAGAAGACGAACATAACATGATAAATTTAATACTAAATTATCAGTAGGGGATGTTGTACGCCTGTTCGTGTTTCTAGAAGTATGCATGAATGTGGTAGCTTATGACAGTTTTAGTCTTAAGTTTTATATGCTTAATTCCATTAGCGTAGACCCAGTGATCTGAACTAATATAGACAAAATACGTGAGGGATGTCTGTCTTGAGAAAAGATGAAAAACACAAATAATCAGTGGCAAGCTATTGGGTTCAATGAAAGTTGAGTACACCATAAAATTTTAGTAATCAGAGTGTTTTGATTATATAGCAATCGAACACAAGGATTTGTTCCATTGGCATCATTCTATAAATGTATGAACAAACATCCTTTTAACATTTCGTAATTATCCATAACTTTACACAGGATTACGATATATTGAACTCTAATATATTAAAATATAAATTTAGCTACTACGACAGTTGGTTGAAAATAGCTGTTAAACATGTGACATTTCATTTATTAACAGTTACGAATTATTTTTGAGACTATTCGTTATGCTTGGTACACACACAGTTCACAGACTTATGACAAGCAGCATAGTTTAAATTGCTGGAGAAGGAACTTCTTAACCTACATGACTTGTAGTAGACATTCTGGTGCTGCTGCTGCCGCCGTCTACCTGACCTAGCGGAAGCCACTGCTATATTAAAATGACCGTTGGACATTCGGCAAGAATTTGGTAAGTATTAACTTCAGTAAAATTGAGGTTGCCCGTCTAAGTAATTATCTGTAGCTTCGAGTAGGAGCACTAATGTTGTAGCCAGTTAATTTCTTGCACGTTTCAGCCAGCAACTGTAAATCATGAAGATTTTAGTTTTCTGTGTTATATCATTTTAAGTTAACTTCATTTCTCACCTTCATTCCTTTGTTAAGGAATTTGTAATAAAACAATCTGCACAACTGTTTTCCCTGTAGACGTTCTGATATCTTTGGGTCCGTGTTCAAATTCCCGAGAAGGCTTGGATGTTTGCAAGTATATAATGTCTGTGCGGAATAAAGGCACTCAAAATACTAGAGAACCGAAAGTCTTTTTTAGAAGTTTGATAGTAAAAGAAGAGAGATGGGGGATCTTTGAACATCTCCCGAGTTGTTCTCCATCGAAACGAAACTCTTCCTTCTTACGTACGTAAAAAAGGTCACCTTCTATGGTACATCCTATGCAACGTTCTCGGTGATGAGACGGCTAAGTGACGGATGCGTTCAACCTTTCCAGATGAATGCTCAGCTAGCAAAGTGCCAGGCTATTGGGGAAAAATTATTCTCCCCCTTAAATCTCGAAACACATTTTTGTCCCATAACGCGGTTTTAATGTAATGCATTGGGGAATTAAATGTATTCCAAGATCATCTCAGTTTCAGTTATATGTCTATTCATTTGTACGTTATGCGATTAAAAGTTGAAAGGTAGAAGCAATGCTTGCTATTTTTTCTAAAAATCATTACAAATGCCGTTTTATTTAATGCTTGTATACTCTTCCTCCACATATCCAATTCCAGAAATGTTTCACGATTTAATTTAATCATGTCCATTTATATCAGCATCATAAAACGTAACTTCGAAATTTAATTAAGCTTTTGCGCATTTCTTTGAACAATATTAAACTTGCAATCCAAATGAAATTATACATTTTGCAATATAATAGCTTTTGTAAAGGAAAGAATTATTTTTGCAGAACTTTAATATGAACCTTTTCATGCGAAAAGGCAACTGAAGGAAGGAAACATTATCGTGGTTTAGGAGTATTTATTATTTAACAAACGCGAGTTCGATTTGCAGCTTTTCACACATCTAGTATTATACTCATGATACCGCTTTTGGGCACTGACAGGATACTAACGGCGTGTGTTGTTGACAGGGTATCAAAATTTGGTGCACTTTTTTCTTAAAACCTGGCACAAGTAACTGACGGTATAACCTGAGATATACCAAAGAATATTTTACTTTTGCTTACGCGAGAAAGCTGATTTAATTAGATATTTAAGTTATTACTCTGAGAGTGCTGTCTAAGAATTCTTTTATGCAGTAAATTTTGTTACTAAACTTTTGTGAAAGTGTTAATGATGTGTGTGAAGCAGCATAAAAAACATACTGTGACTAATTACTATATTGATTTATGTGTTACAAGAATCAACAAAAGTCAAATGGAGTTAAGTCAAATTCCGCATATTGACCTCCACATAAACTACTATAGTATCATGAATAATACATATTTCTTTTTTTGCAGTTTTGCAGTTAATTAAAAACTGAATTAATTTTTGTTTACTTCATATGTACTTTAACCCTCTTATAACAACTTATCTGAAATTAATGTAACATAAGAAACTACAGCACTTACTGAAACTGTACATTTGTGTTTTAAATAACAGTTTAGGAAATACTTTTTCAAATTTCATGCCTGTATGACATGAGGTAAGTGTTTATAATGTGTAAATGCTCAGTATGTCAGGGATAATTTGGCATATATTTCAGACTTAAACATATGTGCTTCCGTTTTAGGCAATCAATAAGTTGAAATGGAAATTATGTTAATATCCTGGTTGAAAAATGATAATGAAAAATTAATTTGTAAGCTAGTAAAAATGCACTGCGCATAAGACTGAGTAAGATACCAATCAGTAATTTACTTTATGAAACAAATTAATTATTTTCTAAATATTGCTTTTCATAATACAAAATAAATTTTAAAATAAACTAACTTTTATTCAGTTTTATTAAATTAGTTTTTACCAAAGTTTGAGAATAAAGTCAGAGAACTGGTCTTGCTGTATGAGTCAAAGAACTCGCTGTATGAAATAACGGTCGAGTTTCTGTAAGCCAAAACTGCAGAGAGAGAAAAAACTCGACTTCAAACGTTTAGCAAGTTACTTTTAAATAAACGGGTTTTATTTAGATACGCATATAAATGTAATATAACGCAACAAGCGAGAAATTACCGCATATATTAATGCTGAAAGATTTTTTAAGCAAAATTCAACACAATAAATGATACTGCAAAATTATGATACAGAATTTAAAAGACACATATCCATTTGAAAACGACAATGGACGTTAATAAAATTATTTTTTCTATAGTTCTTTTCCTTCCTGTTTTCACAATAACAGAAATGTGCATGAAAATCTTAATGTGCTCATACAAACAAACTGCTTTAAAAACATTATCTTTTGATTTTTAAAAGAACGTCATGCTAATTATTTACAATTTCGAATCATAACGCAGAATGTTGAACAGTTTAGTTTTGTTTTATTCCAAACAAAATTATAAATTACAGTCTTCTGTAAAATATATTTTAAAATAATCACAAAAACAAGAGTTCAGCTGTTAGAAGGGAAGACTAAATAATCAAGAAATGCTTTTTGGTGTGTTTAATTGATTAGCAAAGCATACGAAAGCTTCTGCCTAAGAGGCTGGATGCCTTCGTGAAGGAATGTCTAAGGGAATTTGGTTCGTATTCACATTACACATAGAAGAAACTAGGAAACGCTCATGAAGTCAGTCCGTTCGATGAGATTTGAATTCTAGTATTACTTCCAGTGTTCAGCGATCTTATCTGTCCACTTATTTATGGGCCTCCAGAAAGTAAAGGAAAAGGCTCCAATCTAAAGATTTTTGAATGAAAGTTGGTGAATGACCCAATCCAAAAGCTTTTAAAATGAAGTTGAATAAATTTCGGCTAAGAATTATTTATTTCAACATAAAGAGAATTTAGAATTATGAATTTTCTGTTACAGAAAATGTAATTGCTTATTTCTTATAGCATGGCATTTTCCACACTTTTACAGTAGCTGGATTAATTTTTTCAAAACTTTTTCTACATGGGCCTTTTCACAGTAAAAGAACATAGCTGTAATCTAAAATAGTAAGCATTGCGCATTACTTATGCAAGCCTAATAAAATAATCTAGACTAAAAGTATATATAAAAAAACTCAATTAAATTACGAATTGAATTTGCACTACATTATATTAAGAAAATTCTTTCAGAGACGGTAACTAGAGTATCCAGCAACTTACCTCTGAATTTTAACTTTAAAAATGCACTAGATGAAACATTTAGCTGCTTCTAAAACGACAGATGATGCTCATCAAATGAAATATAGATGAAAAAACTAATAAAATGTTGAAGACAGGGTAACCTAATGAACATACGAAATGCGCCATTTTGTAGAAAATATTATTAATTCTTCTTTTAGGCTTAGTATTTAGAGACATTTCTTAATGTTAATACATAGTTATGCATTATTTGATAGGTTATATTGAAATATTTCGAAATATCAAATTTCATTAAGACATTTTGAGAGGCTAATGTTCTAGCCCCTCACGCAGTTACGCTTCAGTATTTTACATTTTTATGAGCTACGGAAAACAATTCAATTAAATTATAAAATGATTTATATAGGAGATGTATAAATATAAAAAGTGAAGTCCATCACTATAACCTGTGATCATATATGACCCGCAATCAAATACTGCGGTTTCAGACACAGAGTATTCCAAAATTTTCATACAAAATAGAGTTTGTTTGCTAATTCATTTGAAATATTTTGGGCAGATTAATTAGAATATAAAAACTTAATAGCAATACTTTTTGTAAACATGTATTACGCATGTGATCAGGAAAATTAATAAAATTAGCAGATTGGGAAAAATACGCGGAAGTTAATGTAGTAAGGTGTTATTTTAAAGTAAAATATTTTTTCCAGAATTTAGGTATTTACCCGACAGGTTGTGAGATCTCGTTCCTTTCGCTGTCATAAAATGGTAACTAAATCTAATTGAATGTTAAACCGTTCCAATTTTCACGCAGGCATGATGAACAACACAACCAGGAAAATGGTGTAAAAGACCCTTTTATTTATCACAAACAGCTTAATAGAAGGCACAGACTTACGTGCCTACAAAAACAGCACCGATCACTTTCCATGAGAATATAAAAGTTAATTTAACAATAAATTTAAAGACTCAGTGCCAGACTACACAATTCAATTTAATCTAACAGACAGATTCAGAAACCTACAGCGGTAAGATACTAACTCCATAGCAACAATGCGTAGCCGCTATTGAGATTAACAGCTAGAGAAATTAGCAAACGTGCGCTTTCACCAACGAAAGCACGCTCTGTCTAACCTTTTCGTTCCAACAGTTTCAATACTCTCGTTAGCTTACTTAATTTGCATCCTGTGGAGGAAATGCGAGGGGAAATAAGGGAATTCAGGAAAGGCGCACAAACTAAAATAACTATTAGTAAAACTTAAATAAGACCCTACAAGGTAAATGAATGTCCTCATAATGTGCCGGTTATAAAGTCGTTCATCTTTTTTTTTCAAAAATCAGCTTGTAAAAATGCATTGTTACTAGGAATTTATGCATTAAGATTAACCTATATTTGACCAAACGAATAGCTATTTCAACTTTGTACCCCTGAAAAGTTTCTAGAGTCATTCGATAAATCATATGTTTTATACACCTTTTTCCTCAGTCTTCAAAAAACGAAGTAAATAAATAAATAAATGTTATCAAATTGATCGCAAAAATTGATTAATACCTGAAAAGCTGTATTTTTAAGTAGGTTATTATATTTATTGCACATGGGTGGTTAACACTTTTCTTACAGTTTCAGCTTTATTGTGTGACTCACTGTGTGGAAATTCATATCAGAAACAATGAAATATTAGCTATCTTACCTTAAAAGTGAATGATATTAAAGATACTTTTAATGTATAAAATAGCATATATGTAGAACAATGGGGATATTCCTTTAAAACTTAAGTTACCAATACCATGGGCCTCAGGGTGCGATTAAATGCTTTGATGTTAATGAAATATCAAAAGATTCCCGTTTTGCGTAAAAATTTTTAAATAGTTAAAATCATCAAAGAAAGAAACTTTTGAGGCTTCATTTTATGGTAAAGTTTATTTTTAACCAAAACTTCAACTCATTTTTGAATCTCAGTTACCTTAAACTTTAATGAACAGATTTGAATTAAATCTGATTCAGCGGAGGAATAAAACTATTTCAGCCAATATTTCTGAAAGAGAAATACGCAGAAATTTCAAGATTAACAGACAAAAGAGCTTATTCCATTGCAGACTAGAGTTAAGAAAACAGGATGCACAAATAGAGCTGTCGCAAAGCAAGCAAGCTAAGAAGGCCGGAAACTTCCAGAAAGCGTTTTCCGTTTTTTTTTTCTATCTTCATTCCTTTTTTCCTCTACAAAGCCAATATTAGCAATGCATCTCCTTACCGTTGAATCTCTTTCCTGTCTGATAGCTTCGCAGAAAAAAAGGAGAAACCAAGAAAATATTGTATTGCCGGAACTACTTACGCGAGTGTTTGCAAGGAAAATGAATAAACGGAAAATACTCTGTATAAAAGCAAGGAAATGATGTTTCTGAAAATATATTCTTGAGGTGTGAAACGTTTTCCATTTTGCTTCGTATTTCTTGCTATGAACTAGATTCTAAGAGGTATTTCATATCAAAATGTTATTCAATGCACCTCTTTATAAAAGGTTAATTCCAAAACAACTGAAGTTTGTCAAGAGTGTCGTCTTGATAAATAAAAGGTCCTTTGTTTTAAAATTATACCTGAATGAATATTCTGCCAGATATGTCTAACAAATCCTATTTATTGAACGTGAAAACTAGCAATTTACTCGAACTCACTGAAAGGACTTATGTTTAAAAGTAAAATTTATTAACAGAACTGAGAATAGCATGAGACATGTGCAGTATAACTCAAGGCTCTATGCCAGTGAAGTGTTCTATGATGTAGACTGTCAGCAGACAATGATAGCATGAAGCCTGAATACTGAGAGAAAAAACGCTACAAGTAGAAGCTTATGATCTGTGTTTTATCTGATGACACTAAGTTAAAAGAGGAAGATGGCCTCCATTTTAAAATGAAATGCTATCGAGTCATCTCATCATACAGTAACATTCTTTCTCTGATGAAAACATTCATACCAGCTTTGAGAAAGTTGGAAAGATACATTTTGGTAGAGATGAACTGCATATCAGTAGGTTTTCATCATGATGTGGCTTCTATACATGTGTATACTGACATTAATAAACAGTGAATAAAATGTGAAAAAGTTTACCTTTCTTCTTACAAGTTGATCTTAATTGGCTAATAAACACGTAAATTCATAAATGAAACTTTTTTATATTTCTTGAATTATAAATGTTCAAAAATGTAAATAACTTTGTAAACGTTTCAGTTGTCATAGACATTCTAAACATTTGAAATAAATATCTTCATTCTCTCGTAATCGGTCTAATAAATTACATGCCTTTCTCATTACACTTAACTGACAATATGCTTGATTTACATACTTTGCAAAGCCTGATACTTGCAATAAACATGAATATTGATAGCAAAATACATAATTGTAATTAAAATGAGCCCCAAAACAACCTTACATTAGCCTAGGTTTTGAAAAAAGCTTTGATTTCGAGAGCGATCTACATGACTTCCATTTCTTGAGAAAAAAGGACGAAATATGTGTCGTATTTTCTTCCATGTAGAAGATGAAGCACATACATTCAAATCAACTTCGAAATCCGGAGTGCTTTGTTTAAAATCTAGGCTAATCTAGGCTAATATTTAAAGAAATAATTTCGTTAATTACCTTTGGTTGCATACACAAGATCTTTTGTTTAACAGGTAGGATGCTTTCTCAACGAGATCGACGTATCACTTCTTGAAAGTAAAAAGGAAAAAATCTGAATGTTTTAATTTTTTAATAATTCATTGAAATATTTAGAAAAATTTAATGATCCATCACTTTATTAAGTATTAAATCTGTGCATATCAATAAAGTATGTGGAGGACGGAAAATGCAGAGATTCTTGAAATTACAGCTTAAAGAATAAAAAATAGCATTAAATTGGACTTAATAATAAATTTGTTGCTTCATTTCCTAAGAAAGTATTCAATAAATAAATCAGTTTTCGATTCAGTGAAACATGTTGCATTCTTTTTCGAACTAACTCAGAGCGCCCATCAGCAGCCGATCGTTAAAGTCGCTAAACACTAGTACTTCGGTCCGAGGATCAAATTCTGCAAACAAGCTGGCTTCATGGGCATTTTCGTGGTTTCCCCCATGTATTAACGTGTGCATGAAACAGTTGCACTTAGGTAGTCCTCCGCGAAGGCCTCCCTCCCCTTAGGCAGATTCCTCTTTTAAAGCCGAGTTAATGAATCGCGGGTGAGATTCTCTCAAGCAGTTAGTTATAATTCTGACGCAACTTAGATATCTGTTGCGATCGCTGAAACTATTACTTTGTAATTGCTGATGTTCTGATCTATATTTAGGTAAAAGCGTCTAAACCAAAATCATCACACTGTGATTTTGATGACTGACAAAAGTACATTAATTCAGCTGTATTTGAATTTGAAGACTAAGAAAAACAAAACTGTCTCTCGAGAAAGTATTTATACTTGAAGTTATTTTTTTCCTTTCTAAACAGCAAAGGTATTTAACGATTGCTTGCTTAAGCAGTGAAGATTTCATTTCTGGGCATTCTTAAGAAAACTGACTGCATTTAAGTTGCAGATAGTGAAAATACACAAATAATGCGCAGAACTGGGCAGTCGAGAATAAAAGCCATGATATAAATACCATTCATTGTTTTGAACCTTTTAACTATTCTGCCACTGGTAGGCCTTTTCACCTATGAGATACGTATTTAGTTATAATTCCAAACGAAAACCTTTCAAAATGTTACAATATAATTAGCAAAATATTTCAGAATATAGTAGTAATAAAAAGTCGCAAATCTTGAGAAACTACTTGAATCTACATCGAATTCTCTTTTTACTGAAGTTTTTTCTTATGAAAACTGAATCACGTCATTGACATCGTTCTCATATTTCCCAGTTCATCGAGACAAAATTTGTAAGAATATTTTCTGAAGAAATCGATTTGATGAAGCAAGAATACACTTGCTGAGTCATTTTTTTTTCCTTTTGTTACTTACATAATACGTCAAAAATGACTGAACGGAAGGGAGATAGAATTGACGAAGTTAGAGAACTTGGCGTAATTCCAACCCTTTTATAAGCTTAAATAAATGACTGGTAACTCGAAATTTTTGAAGTATCTTGTAAGTCGTAATTGCATAAACGACTTTTGCGAAGAAAAATGTTCCAGTATAAGATTTTCATAATAATACTGAAGGAAATTATATATATATATATATATAGGTCTCGAAGGCGTTGTAATTTAAAACGGATACACCCAAGCAACCCCTCTGAAAAAAAGGAAAATAAAGGGAGGGAGAATAACTTTGAAAAGATGAATGAAAGCGCACATTAAGGTTTCTCTTTTGCGTGTAGAAATGAAGTATTCTGAATATTCTATTATTTACATAAGTATTTTCCAAGCAAAATATTGATTTCAAACCGTTTGCTTCAAAAACGCACATTATTGATTTGGATAGGTTTATCCTATTGATTGCCATGGGGGATTTTGATGGTGGTTTCTTCTGTCAGTAAGTAAAATAACTTTGATTATTAAATATACTACCCCATTTCCAAACATCCATTTATCTTTATTTTGAAAGATTTATAAAGTTTTGTTTCTATTCGTAATCCTTTCCCATTTAAGACAATGATCTGAAATCCAAACAAAGGCAAGAATGGTGAAAAATTAAAGGACTCCAATATAAGGTAATATTTTATTATAGTTTAATGTAAGCTAATAATGCTCTTTTTGCAGTTTGATATGAGAACAATAGCGTTTAAATTACGAATGCTTCTTAAATTCTAAACGCAACTTTAAATTAAATAAGAACTTTTTCACAGGCCTAGGTCTCTTAAATGAAAGGTCATTCATTTTTCTAGAAAAATTATTGTGAAACTTGCTTAGCTTTCAAAGAACTTGAATAACTCCCGCATTTACTTCCACTTTCACCTTTTTCTGCTCTGTGCCCTTTAATACAGTTTTCAGACATTTATTGCAATCCGATGGGAACTTTCTGTTACTAAACAAATGGAGCAGTTAATTATTTCCACTGTGGTAAAATTTTATCTAATATAAGCCAATTAATTGATCCAAATTAATGAATTTTATGTTTGATAGAGCAGTACCAAATAAGACGATTCTGGCTCTGGCTTTTTGACATTCCCACCGCTACACAGCGAAACATGAATCTAGCTCTAACAAATACTGCAAACTTTACAGGAAATAAGTTCATCTATATTAGATCCAAATTTTGCCAAGATGATACAGCACCTTCATTTCCATATCACACTGATTTTATTTTGTAGGTCTTTAAAAAATATATTGGTACAATAATACATATATATTTCTTTGTCAAATCAAAATTCTTGAATTGATTGAAAAAAAGGTGACAAATTGTTAAAATTTTGCTATCGTCAAATCGTATCGCTTAACTTCCTGCTTCGTTAGTTGATTTATGGTAATAAGCATATGAGGTCTATTTGCGTAAAGGTAGGGTCTCTTCGAAAAACTAAAATGTTTCTACTTTCGGCAAAGAGAAGTTCGAAGAATGAAACTGCACGAGATGATGAAAGTGCCTAATATTTCATACTGAAAGTTTCCGACTTAAACGTGAAACTCGTATTAAAATTTCGTGCAGAAGTTCTTAAAGATGCCGCTCTGTTTCCATTTTCTCCTCCTCTCTCCCTAGACGGAATTTATATTCAGCAATGTTGCCTCTCTCACTGTAATATTTTCTGAGCAGTTTAAAAGTTTAGTAAAGTACGTCACAATTTTGCATAGTAGTGTTACGAAACCAGAAAACAGGAAGTTAGATTATGAGCTTAAAGAAGTATTTGCTTCTTCTTTAATATCTCAGTTATTTGATAACACAGATTGCTTAAAAATGTGTGGTGGATTAACCGTAATTGAACTCTTGAACTATTATTTACCTTCGAACTGTTTATTTAACTGCATTATTTCGTGTACTCAAAACTATACCTTTATAACTGCGAAGAAACTAAGTATATAACTGTATCTGTATCTTAGTGAGTTGTGTAGTTTGGCGTCGCGTGCAGATGCATGTTCCTTTTAACTTGTTTTGTTAGCTGTAAACGTACTTAATGTTGTGAAGAAGACTAGTAATTTAATTTTATTAAGCGAGTTAGTCCAATAAAAGGACGTGTGTAGTTACCGATTACCTAGCACCTACGGATTGGTTGAATTTATTTTGCAATGCTTTATTTTCTCTTGAAGAGAATTTGAGATAACTTCATAGCTTGCAGGAAAGGAAATGTACGGCAGTAAAAATGCACCTTTTGAAACAACTGATAAAACTTAAACAAAATATTTGCCTTAATCTTACTTACAGCTTCGAACAAAACTTCAGATTATTTTTAAAAACAATAATGATATTCAAAACACAAATGCGATTGCATAAACATAGCAGATTTTTAACTTTTAACATTGGTTTACTTTGGAAATAAAGATGATTTCAGACGCTCTTAGTTACTATTTTAAATTGAAGTTGTTTTATATCTATTAAATTCAATTCATTTCCTTTTCTGCTTTTAAATCCGTGTCTTAACAGCGTTTGCGTTCTATTAAAAAAGAAACTTCCGTGACCGCATTTATTTGAATACACAGACCCTTGGATGCTTTACTTTTAAATTATTGCTTCCGAATTTCAGTTTAATGTACTGTTTGAGTAAATAAGTCAAACCTTTCAATCTACTTTTACCCAACTATGTAGAGAAACCAAACGTGCCATTAAATTGCATCTTTGGTAAAAAGGGACGAGATTATCATTGCTCTGGTAGCATATGTCTAAATTTATCACTCAGAACTACTCTTGGTTCACTAGTAATATTTGGATCTTTGTTACTATTGCATACATATGTACAACATCGATGTAGAATTTCTCGGGTTCTTTGTTTGTGTGCCTACGATACTTAAGAAAATATGAAGAAACACAAAATAGAACAAAGAAGTGCTTGGTTGGAATTAGGAGCCTAAATGGTTATTGCTCTGAGGCATTAACTGCATATTGAATTGTTGAGAGGTCTCTTTGTTCTAGCACGTGTATATACACAGTCCAGTCACATTAATGTGACCATCTGTCAAAAGCCAGAATAACCACCTTTCGCAGAGCGGACTGCTGCGAGACGTGCAGGAAGAGAGTCACATAGGTCCCTGAAGGTGTTCTCTGGGATGTTGAGCCATGCCGACTCTAATGCCGTGGCCAGCTGCGCTAGATTACGCGGTTGAGGATCCATGGCGCGAACAACTCGATCGAGATGGTCCCACAGATGTTCGATTGGGTTTAAGTCAGGTGAGTTTGCTGGCCAGGGGAGGACGGTAAACTCATCCTGGTGCTCTTCGAACCACGCACGTACACTGGCAGCTGTATGGCACCTCGCATTGTCCTGCTGGAAGATGCCATCATCCTGAGGAAAAACAATGCGCATGTAGGGGTGAACATGGTCCGCAAGGACAGATGCGTACTTGTATTGATCCATTGTGCCTTCCACAATGATCAGTGAACCTAGAGAATGCCAGGAAAACATTCCCCAGACCATAATGCTCCCGCCTCCAGCTTGGACCGTTCCGGCAATGGTTGCAGGGTGGTTCCTTTCAGAGGTTTCACGCCTTATACGCCAACGTCCATCTGTCCGATGGAGCATAAAACGCGATTCATCCGAAAACGCAACCTGTCGCCACTCAGTGGACGTCCAGCTGCTGTACTGGCGTGCAAATTCTAGCCTTCGCCGTCGATGAACAGCAGTCAGCATAGGTGCACGAACCAGGCGTCTGCTTCGGAGGCCCAGACGCAGCAATGTTCGCTGAATAGTACTTTGGGAGACACTTTTGGTAGCCCCTTGGTTCATTTTGGTGGTCAGTTGCTCAACGGTAGCCCGTCTATCTGCCCGAACGCATCTCCGCAACCGTCGTTCGCCTCTGTCATCTATGGCCCGTGGTGCACCACATTTGCCACGTCGCTGATTTTGGACAGTCCCATTTTGCCATGCACGGTACACTTTTACCACGGCGGCACGCGAACAGTTCACAAACTCAGCCGTTTCGGAAATGCTTCCACCCTTGGCCCGAAAGCCAATGATCATGCCCTTTTGGAAGTCGGATAAATCGCTTCGTTTCTGCATTACGCCAACGACTGAAATGTTTTCCGAAGCCCTCACACACCCTTTATATACGCTCAACTGCACTGTGCTGCCACCTGCCTTCTGTGATTGGTTATTTAACTCTGACATGGAAAGTACGTGGTGGTCACATTAATGTGACTGGACTGTGTATATGGTGTCTCGAACCTCAGCGTACAGCCTTCAAACGCAGGAAGATAATATCGATATGAACCATATTCATATAGAAAACCAGTACCGGAAAGGGATAAGTATGCTCTGTACACGAGGTTCCAAATCGTCACCTACGGCTTCATCATTCGCCTGATTTATCTAGTATCGAATTTCTATGTGAATGAGAGTGTGTGCGTGTGTTAACCTTCAAGGCTTATTTCTTATGAAACATCCGTTGCTTCTGACTTCGTTGGAATAATCGCCATCATCGCTGCTAACATCCGAGAAACTTCAGGTAGCTAAAAATATTTGGCAATCCATTCGACATCGGTGTCAGACATGCATCATTGCAAAATGACAGAACTTGCGAAACTATATTATGTATCCACCAGTTGTTGTACAGTAACATTTTCCTTAAGAAAATACTTTGCACTACTTTTTGTATTGTGTCTTTTCTGTCTTTGCGACTCTTCTTCCATCTCCTGCAGAAGGCGCATCCGGTGATGTTTTCTTATGTCAATATGGTTCGTATCAATGTAATTTATTTCCCCTCAAAATCTGTACGTGTAGTTTTCAGGAACTCTGTTATATAGATATGAAAATATGTTATGTTTTTTGTGGGAGATACGAAGTTCCCAGTTCTGTAAGGCAGCAATGTAATTTTGACGGACGATCGAATTAGAATTTTTGAACCTTTCATCTTTGCACGGAGTTTCAAAATCCACAATCTTCGATTAATAAATACTTTTCTGAATAGTAGCAGTAATTGGAAAAGAAAATCTGCCTGAGCTATTATTAGTTTTCCTTCCTATACATCTGATGCACTTTAAAACAAACCATTCTGGATATTATAGTTGTTGCGCAGGCTGACCGTTTCCATGCTGTTGGATTCGTGCTGTTGGAAGTAACGGGCGTTTGTGATTGTAGTATCTTTGCTCAGTGTGGAAATCACTTTAAATTTGTCCAGCCTAAAGTCTCTCTAGAGGATGGTGGTAGGAGAATGAAAGTATAAAATTTCCGAACTTAAATGCTGCAGAAAGTTGTCGGTCGAACTAGGAATGGGGTGTAGGCAGAAAACTTAAGCAAAGAATTAGAGCGCTAGGTAATCCAATCCAATCCAATCTTATTTTGATGAAAAGTAGCTGAACAAAAAAGCATGGTAAATGAAAAAATTTATATGGTTTCATCACTTTTAAAAGCTGACTAGAATCAAGATTTTAATTACATGCTCTGAAACGCAGCAAGGATTTAGTTGTTAGGTAGGCAGATTTTATTAAGTGTCAAGTAGAGATTTTAAGAATTTGCATTTTAATTTATTTATTAGGTAATATTACCTTTTCTTGCACTAAAGAAGAATTTAGCTGAAAATTCTTATAAAGTACCTTACTTCTAAATTAAAATTAATGAGAAAATTTTATCAAATCATTTTCTGTATTTGAGCAGTAAATTTTCGATTTCGTTACTAGAATATCACAAACTGAAGTTTCAGATAGGAATAGTATAGATGAATTAAGCCTACCAATGGCCGAATAGTATAGATGAATTAAGCCTACCAATGGCCGAATAGGTAAGACAGCTGAACATTAGTAGCTATCTCACAATCGATTTTGCTTCTCCGCGTGTCGGCACGCTTGCATAAAATTGCGAAAGTCATAAGCATCCCTAATTAAACTTAATTAGGTGCTATATACTTGAAACTGAGTTTCTTCAGTCCAATGCAATTAACTAAAGCTTTTATTAAAATATTTTTTTTCTTTTTCTCTTTCAAATTACTGGTAATAAATTCTAATTTTTAATTTTTTATCAAGAAACCCTGCTTTTAGGATATTAAAAGACTTCTCGTTTTTTATTTCTTCAAAGCAGTAATTTTTCTTATATTTTTTAAATTACGTACAAAAAGAAACAACTAATTTAAATTAATTAAGCTAACAGTTTCTCTTCCCATTTTACTGATACGCAGATGTATAATATATTGCGCGAAGTAGAATAATACAATATTTCTATTATAAAAAATAAAAAAGATGTTTCGTTGCACTAGTCGGAAATTCTAAAACAAAATGTTCAAAAATAGAAAAAATGGTAGGGAAACTTAACTTTTTTTTCGGTGAGAAACAAAAGCTTATAAACCAACGCCCAATGGAACGGAGAGAAAATGTATTAGGTTTGTGGGGAAAGTGACAGGCCACGTGATAAGTAAGCAAAAAATCGATGACTTTGACGAAGCCAAAACGTTCGCTGGAAAAGGAACGATTAGTCAAAATTCTCAACACCGTGTGGAAACAGCAGCCACGCATCTGTGGTTTTCGTATCACTGTGTGTGTAAAAGGAGGCTTCACTTCGACAGAAGAATATTTTCCACCTTCTTGAGTTTCACAACATGATTCGGGCTAAATGATTTGCTGCTATTTAATAGCTCTCGAAAAGAAACAACAGATGAGAAATATGTAACCGTAGTTTAAGGTGAATAATCTATTCGTAGATTTTTAACTATGGCAAAGTAGGCATTTGTCTAGAAAGAGCTACCATTGCCGGGTGAGGGAAAATTTGAATTAAGTGAAAATCATAAAGAACCATAGACATCTACCCGTTAAGGGAAGAGAACATCTACACATTTGGGTTGCTTGTAGATTACAGTTCTTATTTGCCAGTTGCCAAATTGTATCAAGTGAATTACATCTATCCTACGAAAAAACCCTTTCAATAAACTGTTTTCTCATATACACAGTCCAGTCACATTAATGTGACCACCACGTACTTTCCATGTCAGAGTTAAATAACCAATCACAGAAGGCAGGTGGCAGCACAGTGCAGTTGAGCGTATATAAAGGGTGTGTGAGGGCTTCGGAAAACATTTCAATCGTGGGCGTAATGCAGAAACGAAGCGATTTATCCGACTTCCAAAAGGGCATGATCATTGGCTTTCGGGCCAAGGGTGGAAGCATTTCCGAAACGGCTGAGTTTGTGAACTGTTCGCGTGCCGCCGTGGTAAAAGTGTACCGTGCATGGCAAAATGGGACTGTCCAAAATCAGCGACGTGGCAAATGTGGTGCACCACGGGCCATAGATGACAGAGGCGAACGACGGTTGCGGAGATGCGTTCGGGCAGATAGACGGGCTACCGTTGAGCAACTGACCACCAAAATGAACCAAGGGGCTACCAAAAGTGTCTCCCAAAGTACTATTCAGCGAACATTGCTGCGTCTGGGCCTCCGAAGCAGACGCCTGGTTCGTGCACCTATGCTGACTGCTGTTCATCGACGGCGAAGGCTAGAATTTGCACGCCAGTACAGCAGCTGGACGTCCACTGAGTGGCGACAGGTTGCGTTTTCGGATGAATCGCGTTTTATGCTCCATCGGACAGATGGACGTTGGCGTATAAGGCGTGAAACCTCTGAAAGGAACCACCCTGCAACCATTGCCGGAACGGTCCAAGCTGGAGGCGGGAGCATTATGGTCTGGGGAATGTTTTCCTGGCATTCTCTAGGTTCACTGATCATTGTGGAAGGCACAATGGATCAATACAAGTACGCATCTGTCCTTGCGGACCATGTTCACCCCTACATGCGCATTGTTTTTCCTCAGGATGATGGCATCTTCCAGCAGGACAATGCGAGGTGCCATACAGCTGCCAGTGTACGTGCGTGGTTCGAAGAGCACCAGGATGAGTTTACCGTCCTCCCCTGGCCAGCAAACTCACCTGACTTAAACCCAATCGAGCATCTGTGGGACCATCTCGATCGAGTTGTTCGCGCCATGGATCCTCAACCGCGTAATCTAGTGCAGCTGGCCACGGCATTAGAGTCGGCATGGCTCAACATCCCAGAGAACACCTTCAGGGACCTATGTGACTCTCTTCCTGCACGTCTCGCAGCAGTCCGCTCTACGAAAGGTGGTTATTCTGGCTTTTGACAGATGGTCACATTAATGTGACTGGACTGTGTATCTTTATGAAAATTAATTTTGTCTCTCATATTTTCTTCAAATTACTAATATTTCAAAACATTTTTTTAATTTTCTTCTAAGAATTTAAATTAAATTATTAACATTTTATAGTTAGCAAGAAACTGCATTTCAGGTTACACTTTGATTACTATATTTGTACAAGTTGCTTTGAAAATTGGGATTTGTTAAAATTCTTTAGGTAACGCGCACTCCTACGATAAAACAGGTTTAACAACAGTTCATCTCCAAACTACCATAAATATATATTTAAGCACAGTACAATTTGATGGTGTAAGGAGAGAGAGTTTTCCTTCTGAACGCCTTTTTATTTCCAAATATGACGGTATCTAACACCTGCTTCAAAAATATACAGTTACACATAAAATGAAGAAGTTCTTCATGGTAAATTTGAGAGAGTAGTAAACAACTTGTGAAGTCAGTATTAAGTAAATTATAGACTTCTCAGTTACAATATCTTTCTGAATACAAATAAAATATCTGTAAAAGTTATACTGTATGTATGATTATTTTTCTAAATTAACATTTTAAAATACTATCAATAGAATATCTTTGATACTTCAAGGAAGACCATTTCATTTTCTTGCAGTGTTAATTATATAAAATTGTTCAAGGTCTATTTTCTTAGGAAAGTGTATTTTCGTAGATGGTTTTAAAAGAATATATCTCGTATTTACGTTATAAATCCCCAGTTTCTTACAAAACTATGATTCGTTAAAATGCAGCTAAGAAAGGAACGCCGGGAATTTCGTAAAAT
Source organism: Stegodyphus mimosarum (assembly GCA_000611955.2). Taxonomy (NCBI): domain Eukaryota; kingdom Metazoa; phylum Arthropoda; class Arachnida; order Araneae; family Eresidae; genus Stegodyphus; species Stegodyphus mimosarum. Next base: position 861,664 of record KK122182.1, read on the forward strand.
AAAGATGCATACAATTAAAGCAATTAATACAGTGGGTGAAAAACGTTTTTATACGAAAGGCCAAAGTTACATACATATTAACATAATTTCTAATCTTTGTATCATGGCTGCAGTTAACTACTGAAATATGCTTAACTTCAGTCTTTAAACTGAGCTTATAATAATAGTCTCTTTTTACAAGTTGCGGCAAGTGTTTTAATTGAAATATTTAAAGGCTGCGAAGTGTCATGGGGGAAATGTTTCCGTATGCAAGATCCTAATTAATCCTGATAACTTCTACAACTGACCCTTGTAAATTTCGCAATTATATCGTACATAAGAGTCACAAAATCATGATATTAACAGTTGTTTAATTCTGGTTTGTAGCTGATCGTCTTAAAATGGAAGTGTCTAAAGCTATTCGTGAGTTGGTGATTCATTTATGAAATGATGGATTATCTATGATACAAACGAGCAAAATCGTTAATAAATGGAAGACTATAGTACCATCTGTTATTGAAAGATACTGTGAGCTTCAAACTTTTGAGACCAGAGAAGCCAAAGCGCTTGCCTAGAAGAAATATCATGAGTAAGATAAAAGATAACCCACTGAGTAAGTGCACTTCAAGTCGCAGCTGACTTACAGACTGATTACAGTCTTTAAAGTAACACCTCAAGCGGTGAGAAATATCGTTAAAATGGCATGTTACAATGTACGTATGGCCCATATGAAAACTTTTATAAATCTCCGTAACAGAGAAAAGGGGTCTTAAATTCGCAAAGAAGCATATAAGTCAGATTTTATCTTTCTGGGAATCTGTCCTTTTCAGTGATAAATGGAATTTTATAATCAAGGTTGAGGTCTGATAAAACTAAATTAATAAGAATTATATGGAGCTGTCAAATACGGTGGCGGAGGCATCATAGTTTGGGGTATACAAGCACTGCTAGTGTCGGCAATTTACCTTTTATGGAAGGAAATATTTACATGCTTTAGTGTGTCAAGATACAGGTACTGTATCTTGACACACTAAAGCATGTAAATATTTAAAGTACAAGATACAGGTACTAAAGTACAAGTACAGGTACAGTACAAGATACAGGTACTAAAGCATGTAAATATTTAAAGTACAAGATACAGGTGTGTCAAGATACAGGTACTGTATCTTGACACACCTGTATCTTGACACACTAAAGCAAAAACATTATCCCTTGGAACTACATTTACTTTCGAAGAAGACAGCGATCCTAAACACACCTCCAAAAGTTCTCAAAAATGGTCCTTCTTTCATGATAACAGCAGTTTCCTATTGCATAGCCTATCCTAGTCTACCGACTTAATTCCCATCGAATATTTATGGGAAGAAATCGGTCGTGAACTCTTAAAATATAACATCAAAAATAAGGTTAAACTAAAAAGTGCCATTCAGGGCATTCGGAGAAACATTTCACGTAAAACAACAAACACACACTCGTGTGAAAGCCATGCCGCAATGTTTGAGAGAAGTAATATAGGAAAAAGGAAGCCCTACCGACTGTTAAATATAAACTCGGTTAACATGAAAAAGGTTTTTCACGAACTATGTAAATACTGTAAAGAAGCCTTTTTCCTTCCTCATCAATGGCACTTTTTTTATTCTTTAAATTTATTCTTTAATTATCTCGATAATTTTTTAATAATATTCATAAATAATATATGCATTTGTGCTAAACCAATAATGTCAGTTTTCATTTTTTTTCACAAAAGATCTTGTATGAGAAATTTAGCTTTCATTTGACGGTCATTGCTGCGTACGGAAACTTTTTTTACCTACTGATTGTTAAGAGTTTCATTCACCAAACAATGAAGTTCCAATAATAAATATTTGTTACTCATAAACCTTGCAAGAATGATGTTCGGATTAATGAAAATGTGTACCATCAATCAGAATATAAGAATAAATTATTCAATGAAAGAACTATATGAATAGAGCACGCAGTATCAGAATAATAAAATGATTTAAGTGAAAACACTCGCTTCTGAAAGGGTTATTTCTGTTACAAAAATGCATTATTTTTTAACCTTATACTTTGATTTATCTTTTCTCTTACATTTTTAAAGCTACTGAATTACATTCTGAAGACAAATCAGTTTCCTATTTACTCTCAACAGCAGTTATTAACGTACTCTAAGATTTTTCCAAAGAATACCGTAAAATTGCGACCAAATTCATTTCTTCACCCATACTACGCAGCTTTTCAGCCAATTCTAATATTGCTTTAATGTGTTCTTGTATATTTAAACTTGTACATCTAATAGAATATGTTTTTAAGAAGTAACGATTTGTTTGTTAAATTTACGCGTTCATGAACTTATCTTAATTTTTGACATATTTGTTGATACAAAATGCGTAAGATTTGTAAATCTGAAAATACTTAATCAAATTAAAGCTTTGGCGTTTAGTCGTTCCTTCTTCACGTATCACTAACTGTTTCAGATTTTTCTTCAAATCCCACAGTACAGTTCTTCTTTTATTAGAAATTCCTCAATCTTAAGCTTCCACGCAGAATGATTTTCATCAGTTTATTTTTCGACGCAAAACGAATTTTTTAGAATAGGCATTATCGCTTGTTGTTATTACTTTTAACCTTCACGACAATTAATTTCATCGATAGGACAAAAAAAAATGTAAAAAAAAAATCTGAAAGGTTTCAGATTTTAAATTACGTCCAAAAGAGCGTTTTTTTTTTTAATATTTTGTGTGTTACCTTTATTTATTAAATATCATGTTCTTCACACTTAAACCATAAAATTCAGTTCAAGAGCAATGTTGCAAAATGATTTTAAATTGAGCATACCTTTAGAATTTCCGATACACTGTCTCACGCGCTGGAGATAAAAATATTTTTTCGGTACAACGTTGCCATTGCTCTCTTTGAAATTCTTGAGTTTGTTAATCAAAAATTCGTTAAAGTTTTACAAAATATGAAATCGATAATAGAACGAATTTCAAATTTGGGCTTCCAGATGCCCATACTTTCAGTAGGATTACGTCATTCAAAATTTGATGGCTCTAGGTACCGTTGTTTTATCACAATGCGAGAAACATATATACATTTATGCAGATTCTTCGTTATTTAATTTCTTTAATACAGGGTGATAATATTTGATGGCAACCATTTGAAAAGTGAAATAGACATTCAGAGTGATTCGACGCCAAATCGCAAAACGAAAACAATAGTGTCTCAGGGACAAAGCCCCTTTGGACTAATAACATTTTATACTTATGAATTTCTACTACAATATTCTTTCTTTTAGAATTTCAGGTTTTTAAGAATATTTTTTTCTATACTAAATTTTTAAACTTCGGTCTCCTAATGGTAAATTTGCGGGAAGTCGTTGGGAATCGTACGTAAAAATCGTATGTAATCGCATGCAAGCTCATGTAAAAAGAATAGTGCACATTGTAAGGAAAAACTGCTCTTTATTTAATATTAAGAAAACTCAACTTGAGTATTAAAAACAAAGTTGTTAATTACGAAGGTATTGAAATTAACAAGTCAACGTTTAAAACACTTTCATATAACGGCGTTAGGCATAATATGAGTTCAGACTTTTAGGCCACTGTTGCATGCTACAACAAAAGTTAGAAATGGGCAACACGTTTTTCTGAGCTCGCCAATTTTATACTCTTCTGAGGAAGTTACATTTCAGTTTCTTCATACAAAATACTGAATTCCTTTAACAAATTTGAGCCAGAGCGGAACTGAGAGAAACTAGCTATCTTAACCTCTCAGCCGCTGTTAGGCCACGGAGAAGAAAAAATTGAGCTCGAAGTGGTTGCCATTAAAAAAGACTATTCAACAAGAGCAGTTTTTTACCATTCATAAAATTATTCGTCCGATTGATGTTGCAAATGTATACTTCTATCAGTTTCAAAATCCTGTTGAATTTTGTGCTTTATAAACCAGCTGCAGTTGATTGTAATTGTGAAGTTTATAATTCAAAGTTATAATTCGCTAAATGTATCTGGTATAAAACCGATTACTGTTTTGGTCATTTTAATTGCATCTCATCTGTACTCTGCGTTCAGTCTGTAATCAGCATATTCATTATTCAATTAAGTGTCTATTATTTGTATCACAAGACAATGACTGAAATGTAAGCCAAATTTATACAGGAAGATGGTTTTCGGAATTTTGTTTCTTAATTTTGGCGTCCTTTCTCGAAGATTGCATTTCCAACTGTGTTACTTAGCCTTTCATTTTATGTTACTATGTGTTCGCAACCAGAATATTTATTTTTTTGCATTTTGCCTATTTTGTTATTATTTTATAGTTTCGTTGCGTGTGTATATCGGTTGCTGACTCATAAAATCGCCTTTTAGAAGTTTGGCAAGCTACCAAGTAACATTGCACTGCGAAATCTTATTTTTTATAATTTTTAACTGCTTATCTATAGAATATTAGAGACTAAAACATTCCCTGAAAGTAATAGTAGTCATTCCTATAAAATAACCATCTTTTATTGTTCAATATTTCTAGCGCATAGAGGAAATGATACCAAATGGAAGTATTATATCTGATTGATACCTGTTCTAGAAAATGTTACATCAAACGAAGTTTCATCCAAAATCTATTTTACTAGACGAGGACAAAATCTATCCCTTCGATTTCTGAGAAAAATTTGTAATAAAAATGGCTGAGCTTTTAACAGCTATTTCATTAACTAAGCACAGGTTTACGTTTTCTTAGGAAACCAACTCTGTTTTTTTTTTCTAAAATCTTTGCGATGCTAATAAACCGCAGTATATAATTATGTAAAATCCTTCTGAAATTGATGATTTGAGCAATACATCAAGAGTTGCAATCACTTAACAGCAAAAATTGTTTTACCTACCAACTTTAAGTGCAGTTAATCCAGAGATTCTTGTCGAATAAAAGGCATCCCTTTCGTAAATAACTGCTACTAAGATAGTGTAGTAAATCATCTTTTTAATACAACGAACTATTCCATACTCATGTTCTAAGACTTGTATAAACAAAATTTTGTTGCAGAAATATACAGTAGCTACGACAAATCAGTAGAGCGATATTATGACAAAACATTTGAAAGCTATTTGTTTTAGGAGGAGGGATTCTTACACATGACTAGGGTTTAATTTATTACATTTGCCAAATTTTTTTCCGGGAACTCAAAATTATTTTAAGTTTCAATTCTCAACAGAATTGAACAGATAATAAAATTAAAAATTCCTAAAATTACTAATTTTATATTTTTTCCACTCAGCTAAAGCTTCAAATTTTAATGAATTGCTTGCTTAAACCATAAATGGAATCAAATAAGAAGAATAAGTTACCCTCGAAATCAGAAGAATAAGATATCCTCGAGAGTTCAGATAAGTCGCTTACATCTTAAAATGAATTTAGAATTATTAAAGTAATACCCGTTACGAAACAAATGACTTCTTAATGCTCAGCTTACAGACTTTCCATTTTAAATTCCTTGTTTTTAGAGCTAAAATTACTAAGAAGAAATTACTTGCATAAAAGCAAATACGTAAATCTAATTTACAGTTCTAGTGAAAGTGAACATTCAGTAAGAAATTATTCTTTAATTCATTTTGAGTTTAAGAAGTTGTAATTAACTAACACAGCTTTCAACTTTAGATTCAGAGAAATTATTCAGGAACCGACTTTAAATCTTATAATAATTTACCCAGTCTTTTTACAATGAGCTATATTTTATTCCCGATTCGTCAAGAAAAACACGTAGACTGCTGCAGTCCGGATATCTGAAAGAAAGGCTCGGAAAACCGGAAAATGTTAAAAGATGGGGAGGGTTTATGGCAATGCAAGTAACTTTTCTCGCACTTTTGCATAACTGTTTGCTGTCTTTGCCAGTCTTAGATATGTAAGACAGTTTAATGTGCCTGAAGAGAGTCTTAAACTTTGCATACTACCAGAATGTACTGGTTAACCAGTTACACTCATTCTTATCTTTCGTTTACCCTGAACGGAGTCATTTATTACAACGGGATGATCTCCCTACTGTCAATAAAATATGGATCGAGGAACATTCATCCGTCTTCCAGACCATCTAAGTACTCTAGGCCTTGTTGAATCGTTGCGGAATACTGTTGAGTAAATCATTATATCCACAAATCACGAACCTATGTTTGTTATATGTTTAGAGCGAATAGTTCGATAACAGATGTTTGTTCGCACTTTCTTTGTCAACCCTTTTGTCTCTGGCGGGGAGTGAAAGCTTCAGCTGTACATATTTTCATTCATGTTGCAGGAGAATCAGAAAGCTAATAGGCAGCCAGCCATCTCTAATGCTTGGCTCATTCCTTGTTAGGGGAAAATATATCAAATTAATTTCAGGTATTAAATGCATTTTCAGCTCCTCCTTTTAATTAAGTGAAAAATATGCATTGTGTAAACAGTTTTAAGCTCTTTCAACGTATTCACGGATAATTTACGTTGCCCAACATGTTGCTTTCATTCTGAACAAAACCGCATTTTCTTCTGGCACCGTTCCAGTTTCACCCCTTTATATTTCTTTAAAACATATTTAAAGCCACCAGCTGGCAACAATGCCCATTTAAAGATTATTTAATTTCTCAACCATTAGAACCGACCTCCGAGATCACATTATTTTCTTATTATCTCAGTGAATAACATCTCTGCGGGTAACTTTATGGGTAATAAAATTATACTCGAAGGAACTTTATTTCTTAGAAGTATTCTTAGAATCTCCTCTTCAATACATCTGTAGGAAGAAACATGTGCAATTTCATGGTAATCTTTCTTCATTCCAAAAAGCAGCCTAACGAACATGCTTTCAGTTAAATAGGGAAATATTACTTCAGTACGAAAATTGTCCCAGTTGCAAAGTAATTTCAAAAATTAACAAATTCCAAACTTTATTTCTCTTGTTGAAGGGATCTTAGCAGCAAGAAGTATTCAAGCGATTTCAATACTGCTTAAGTGTGCTGCTGAAAGTAATAAAATATATCTTTTAAGGAATACTTTGACATAATTTCAGACTTTTACCTGAATTTCATAGCAATTATATTAAAAAAAGGCTGGCATTAATAACGATATTCCAGTACATATTTTATAAAATTGCAGATAAACCTGAAAATCAATTTATATTTACAGAAAAATATAAATAAATATTGTCTTTTGATGCCAAAATCCCGCAGATTTCTAAATTGCAGTGAATTTGTTCACATTTTTATCTACACGTTCCTATACCCGATAAAGCAGTCCAGGAAAAGTTATTCCTCCTGGGGGACTCAATACACCTTCCAGTAAAATGATTGTACAGCTAATAATCAGCTACTTTTCACGACGCATTTGGTACTGTAGTTGACCAGTGTGGAATTTTTTCCATTATTACTTTCAATAATGTTTTTACGACCTCGGATGTTTTCCATCCATATCTGAAGTCAAATAATCTGAGCTGCAATCAACGATGATTTAATTCTTTTCCTATTTTCTAGCTTATTTTCACTTAAACTATGAAAATTAATATATATTTAGCTCCTCTATTAGACGTTAGCGTGTTTCAGGAAGGTTAAAATATTTGTTTTTGTATTAATTTAAACCACTGTGCAAGATAAAAGGTTTCTAACTTTATTTACTTGCTATAAAGAGAACGCAAAAATAACCACTTCCTTACACAGAATAGCAGGATTAACTTGTTTTGTTTGCAACACTACTTTAGTTGGAGAATTTATAAACAAAAGGTAACTGTTGGCAACCAAACGAACACGAATCTCATTTTTTCCCGTAATTCACTGGAATGTAGTTACAAAAAAAAAAAATAATAAAGAAAGAAAGAAAACGAAAAGCAAGGAGGAGTGGGGGTGAAGAAAGAGAGAGAGAATAAATTACAGAGTGTTATAAAGACAAAGACTGCACGTTTTCTATTCGAACTCTCACGGCGTTTACGAACTCACTCGTTGAGTTTAGTTAATTCCTCTTTTCAAAACTAAGTTTATTTTTAATAGGTACACTGCGAAAAAAAAGGTGGGGGGGACAGTTCTATATCTCCCGTTCTACTGGGCCGATTGACCAAATTCAATTTGAGTTTTTCATGTCTCGAAAGAGCGACTTAGGACATGTATTTGATTTATATATAGCATTGTTATAATATCGGTACTTTGACATAAAATCGGACATTTTTTTAAACGACATGATAATTTATTTCCATATTTCGATTCTACGACTCAAATTGTGTCAAACTGCCAAGTTTTGTAAAACTCGCACGTGTATTTTTAAAAAATTAGCTCTCAAAATTTTAGCTTCTCGACGTTACTTGAATTTGGTATATATTTATTAATATCTCTTTTTTCATTAAACGTATTTGATTCTTCCTTTCATATTTCGAAATTTAGTTTCATTTCAAATAAAATTCGCCAATTTTTTGAGATTCACTTTTAAAATTTGTATTTAATAATTTTTATATATTTTCCTAATCAAATTTGCATTATAATATATAAAATTTTTGCCATTAACTTAAAGTAAATGTATTTCTAAGCATATCTGCAAAAAATTAGAATTTTTTATTCAAAATTTCCTAAGATAATTACATTTTGGTGAATTTGCATTTTGGCGCGTTTTGAAATTTGGCATATTTATGATAAGCGATAATGAAGAAAATGTGGTTTACGCACTCTGTTAAAATTATTTGAAAGTATGAAGGATCATTTTTCTTTCGCTCGTGGACAGTAAAAAAGGGAAAGGGAAGTAGGTTGCTATAAATTAAAAAGTTCGCCAAGTGAAATATTCTTGGCGCAAACTGAAAAAAATCCGCCAAGATAAATTTTTTAATTTCTCCATAAATTTCTCACTAGAAATTACAAAATTTAATATCTGGTCAATTTGAGTCGTAGAATCGAAAAATAAAAAAAAAATTGTTATGTTATAAAAGTCCAAAATTTGTGTCAAAATGCCTATGTGAGGATAATGCTATATATAAATCTAATATATATCCCAAGTCGCGCTTTCGAGATATTAAAAACGCAATTTGAATTTCGTCAATCGGCCCAGTAGAACGGGAGATATAGGTGTCTTTTCCCCTCCCCCGCAGTGTACAACATTTTTGCAATCAAACTGATTCATATGTTTTTCAGAAAAATGTGACAACTCTTAAATTGAAGTATAACTACTGTTGCTCTTAAAGTGGCTATCTTATAACTTGAGTACCATAAAAAAAAATTCTGAGGATTTTATGGGGGAGGAGAGAAAATCATCGTTCAGGAGAAAGAAACTAGAAAATCATAAATACATTTTCTTCGAGTTTAGTTTACAGAAAGTTCCGTAAATATATAATATCAAAACAAGTCACCCATTCCAAGAAACTAAGCAGAAAACTAAAAGCATAAATCAGGATAGAAATTAGGTATCTGATTTATTGTACATGAATTCTAAAACGGAAATAAAAGTTCTGCAGAAGAATAAAATTTCTCAGGAAAATTTTCCTGAATCCTGATCTGTACATTTTTATTAGCATTTGATTTATACAAGCTTTAACCCTTGCACTAATACCACGTTCATAATCAAGAGTATAAATATTAAATTCTGATGTCATCTAAGAGCTGATTTCCTATTCCTTCAGTAATTTACTAGTTTGTCTGATTATGATAAAACTCACGAGAGCAATCTGTCGAAGGGCAGGATGTCTTCGTGGAAAAATTTTCTGAAGGAACCTGGCATTGGGTAACCAAACCACGAAAGTACCTAATGCAGCCATCCCATTCGCCTGGATTGCAACTCACATCGAAGTAACTGCGTTTAGCGGTCTGCACTCGGTTAACTGCACTCGGTCGCTGACGGCCTCTTCCATAATATAAATTAGGAGTGACAAATGTCGAATAAGCAAGTACCCGCCATAAGTTAAAAATAAATAAAAGTAATATCAATAGCACTAAAACGCAATTTATTGGATAGAGAAAATTCGAATTATCCATCATTTTTTAACCATCAGTTTCTATTATCCTCATCTACTAAAACAATCCGGTAGGTAAAATGAATCCACTATAAAACAAAAAATAAGTGAAAAACAAAAAAATAATCCTAATTTAAAAATCCCATATTGTAGAACAAAATCTGATTGTTTCTTTACCGTTATTTGAATCAAAGGCTAATGCACTATTAGACAAAATCAAAGCCCCTGTATTCGTAATTTTATTTCGCAATTTTATTCGAATAAAATTACGTAGAAAATTTTATTCCTTAAAAACGCCACGCAAGTTCGGAAATCACAGAATATCGCATTTTTTATGGATAATTTACAGGCAAACTTCTTGCATCAGTACATAAAATGCAAGCAAAGATTTTCCCCTGTATACGACAATAAGAAACTAAATTGATCTACATCGTTGATAAATCATGTTAAATGCATTTAATATTTATTCTGTTGAGAATGCCAGTTGCTTTGAATTCATTTAATGATGTATTTTAGTCTCTAAAGCTGTAAGCTGGGAAGCTACAGTATGACTGGTTGTTTTCAGTGCTAACGTTAATTCTTATCCGTACTATAAAATGTACTATACACAAATCTGTATCTGTTATCAACTGACTTTGTCAGTACAGCACAGGAATCTATTATTCGTTACAACGAAGACTCCGAGATTAAGGGGTAACCAGAGTTTACTATATTTAACAGTAAAATGAAACTTCGAAAGATGCTTAATGTTATTTGTTTTCACTCTATATGTGCAATCTTATAATACACATTGCATCAATATTTTTAATTTTCAATGATTTCAAACAAATTACCTCCACAACAGTTCTGTTAACAGTATCAAATTAAAAATGGAAAGCAAATATCGCATAAAAACTTACGCATCTCATAATTTTAACTTAAAAGAAAGCATGATGTGTGAATTTTAAACTCGGGTTTTCTTTCATGATATACGCACCAACTGATATATTCTAATAAAATAATATATTACACTAAATAGTTCTTCTAGATATATTTACACATACTTCATAAATTTGATGTAAAAAAATAAAGCATTCAAAATTGGCATTTTAATTAAATTTATATGAAATTCCTTAGGTTGCCCAAATTTAATTACAGGCCAAAAATTAATTTATCCAAAATCATTTCAGTTTAATTACAAACTTTCCGTTAAAACTCTGCCAAAATGATTGAATGCGACTAAAACCGGTATGTAAAACATCTGCCACATCTAAATAAATAAACGAATCTGTGTAAACAGTCTCACAGTTAACAGATTCGGAAAGTTCATTCTGACCATCATGGAAAACCAAACAGCGGATACGACACAATCAACTTTTGCCTTGACAGTAGGTAGTCAAATTCATTTTCAGTCAAATTCACTTACTTGAGCTTATCGGGACTGAGTGTTCTGTATATACTTTTGGCGAACATTGTCGTGTGGTTTTCTTGAGCAACTTCATGCATAAATAAGTGGCATCCAACCCTATCTTTTGAGCTTAGGGGAAATTCGTTTCATTAATATCATCATTTTCTTGGTATGATACGACTTGTAGAGTACCATAATCTTGCTTTTTGTATATTTTGTGCAATAAAATGCCAATATATTTTGTGCAATGGCTGACACGTTATTTTCTCGACGTTGGTGGTTTCGAATATTTTGGCATTTTGTCGACGTGATAGTTGCAAATTTTCAAATCTCGTTATGTACGACGAGTGAAGGTCAATTCTTCGATTGGAAGATTTTCGAATTTCTGTAGCATGAGGATTGATGATATTGCGAAAACTGGAAAACATGGGCAAAAATGTGAAGTCATCTACACATTCGCCTGAAAATGCAGAAGTTTCGCTTCAATTGAGATTCACAACAAGCAGTCGTGGATATGCTAATATATGGAACATTTCTGTAACGTGATTTAAATAGTACAAAAGCTGAACCCAATCACACAAAATGGCAGTGCACGTTTTGCAATATCGGACTTTACCTGAAAGAAAAATTGTTTTCTATAGTATCATCAAAAGTGAAGCAAGACGTATAATCCTAGTGGATCAGAACCTAATTGTAAATCATACTAATTGTGATCATAACTGTTGATCTGGAATATCATTACTGGAATTAAATTGCTTAAAAAGTGGCTGAACGACCCGTTGAAGTATTTTCCTATATATTCTCATATTTTTTACAAGTTTCTCTATGAGCTTATTATTTTGATAAAAAGTGTTCACTATACAAGTCTAAAGTTCAGAATGTAATTGATTTTTTCCTAAATTTTATCAAAATCTTTCCTGAAATTATTTTGCTTCTCATGATTTTTGGGATACTTTTTGTTTTTTTTTTCTTAATTCACACACAGTAATGTAAAAACGAAAACTGAATTCAAATTAAAAACTTGCAAACTTTCAACATATTCTTCTTTGGCCACCACCAATAAATGGATAAAATCGCTGAACATTGGTAGTTTGGATCTCAGGGAAATAACGAATATACGATTCAAGAAGTCCTCCGTGGAGACGTCATCCCCTTAGGTCTCCCTTCATTCTGTAGAGCCTTGCCTTAATTAAATAACCACCCATTTTTTTTTTAGATGAAGCATCGATTAAGCATATTCAAAGTAACTTGAAATCGTAAATAGATTTTACTTTTCTGAACATTTACCGCCGAAGTTTTCAAATATGAGTAAAGAACACCAAATGTAATTTGATAAATTAAATCTAAATGAATAATATTAACTTACGTCAGTCATCTTCTAAAATATTCTGAAAACAACCAAAATCTACTCAACTTTAAAAATATGAAAACTTTTATAACTATTTGGATAATATTAATTTTGACATATCCATAAACATTAAAAAACGTACTTTACTTAAATCCCAGTTTTAATGACTCGAAACTAGAATAATCATACAGTTATTACTTTTCTGTCTTATCCAAGGTATGTAATAAAATATAAATATGATGAATATTATTTGAACATTAACTGCCATCCCCAGGATCTCTTTCTGAGGTTTCTAAGACGTTTGAGGATTCCTATTTGTTTATTGGAACTATTTTGTAAGTCAAATGCAGGAAGGAAATGGATCTTGAGATTTTTCTTCGCCACAAATAAATTTCAAGAAAATACTTCGAAATTTATCAGCAGTACGAGATTCTGTTATGAATATTATGTTATGCTCACCTGAATAAGCTACAGCTACTATAATAACATTTATCAGCATGTGAAAATACGTTACCTAAATTAACGAAGAAAAAGTACTGTCCACGTGCCTACAAAAAAGGAATAAAATACGGAAACAACATCTTTAATAAAACTTGCAAACTTAATAAATTGCAGAATGAAATGCTGTTTCTTCTAATGAATTAATGACATTCAGAACATGTGTGAAAACTCCATCTGTAAAGTTTAATGTAAGCGTTTTTTAAAACTAAACGTCACTTAAACAGAAAACAAGGGTATGCAGAAAACAAAAATTGACAAATTTTATTTTCCTGAAATACAAAAAGAATTGAGGGCTAATAAGTTTTTCAGTTCCTGTTGAGTGTGTAATTAATAGTAAACTTAACTTTTTTAACTTTTAAAAGGCATGTCGATTATTAAACGAGAAGAAAAAAAACCTAGAAAAGTTAGTAAATTTCTTTCAAGCGATTCAAGCGACAAGCGATTCTTCCGACTCAAGCAAGCAAATCGCCCATCAGGCATACCTCCCTTTAAGCAGACAGCCTTAATAGCTTTTTAAAGGAAATAATTAAACCAACAGTTTAAAAATCATGGCTGCAATATTTTAAGTCCTCTGACAGCCTACACTTCGAAGCAAAAAGTTACAAAAATTTTAAATAAAAATTTAATTCGTTGCGTGTTAAAATTACTATAAAATATACAATCTGGGCACAATGAGATATTACAATTATCAAGTACATACTTTGCTACAGAACTCAAAAGATTCAAACTTCCCCATCTCTATGATAAACGTATTTAGCAAAACTAGCAAATTTTAAAAAATTTTGCTTTCCAATTTTTACCTAGCATAAATATTAATACGTAGTATAAGTTTGCTTATTTGCATGTTATACTTAATTTCATTTAACATGCTGACATTCACAGAGAAAATGTTAAAGACCTTAACTTTCTCAATTATTGATACTATTTTACAGAAAATTAAAAAATATACGAACCAATAAACAGAAATTAGGGCATTTTATCATATAAATGCAGTTAAAACTTATATAATGTGTTACTTATTACGACAAAACATCAAAAAGCATTCTCGTAATAAATAATCTCAACTTAATGCTGTCTGAAAATCCTTTCTAAAACAAAACAAACCTTTCTTTACATTTAGGTAGATAGGTGGGCTTGTGAATTGAATATGGCATTATGCATGATTACCGAGTGGAACTCTAAGTGGAAGGACATCTTCTTGGAAGAATTTTCAAGTGTTACACATGTAAAAACCACGAAATGTAGCCCCCTCGCTTGTCTAGATTCGAATCCGAACGAGCGAGCAGTGTCCAGCTGTCTTATCAACTCTGATGCTGGTAGACTTGATACGTAAGTAAAAGCTACGAAAGCCGCATGTACCCAGCTCTTTTAGTTATCAGGTTTCGAACGCTATGCATGCTGCATGTGATTCGAGAATTGATTAATAAAAAAAAATACGTCATTCAAAGTTAGAGTATACCACACCACGCACGTAAAATTACAGTTTTTCGAAGGCTATTTTACGAGTAGCTTTAAATACCTTAATTTTCTTCTAAAATGCACAATTTACTATATGAGCGTAATAATTATTGAATATCTTGAAAAATTAAGAGCATCTAGAATACTGTTGATACTGATAGTTTAATGTATTCCATCTAAACATGCTATACGGCCGGAAGCTTAGTATCAAGTAACGATTACAAAGACATGAAATAAAAAGGAAACCTAAAGTCTGCTCATTTCATCAAAATCTTCAACAAAATAACTCTTATTTCGATAGTACGCGTATAAAGAGTAACAAATTATGTGCCTGTCGTGACGCAAAAGAAATTCTCAAAAGTATAAAATAGCGAAAGCAGAAGCGCTTGCTTGCAGGGAAGCAAAATATTGTCAGTGAGATTCCAGCGATTCAAATAATATTTTTCAAGATTCTCGCTTTTGAGTAGGTGAATGAACTGCAATAAAAAACATGGGGAACTTGGGAAAGAACGAATAAAATTTCTTAGGAAAGCTGCGTCTGGGTATTTGGAAAAAGTATGCTAAGTTGAAATTCTGATTTCGAAGGAAGGGGGAAAATAAATGATCATGGAAAAAAAATGACCGCATTACATTATACAAACTATTTTCCATCTTCAACTGAAGAGCCTGTTTTTCTCAGAGAAGGAACTTATTATCTCCATATACCTATAAATAGGGTCTTACTTTACGAGTCTCGCACATAAAAGTGCTAATGCATCATCTTGGGTAAATTTTCCCTTTCCTTATTTTCATATTTTACTAAATTTGGTCTTTCGTATTATAAAAACTTAAGATCCTTGAAAGAAAGCAATGTTTTTTTAATTAAGAGAAGCCTATCACTTTATGCTTTAATACGTATCGCAGGAAAAAACAGTTCGTTGAAAAAGATTACTTTTTCAAAGGGATCGAAATAATTTCTGAATAATTTTAATCAATTTCTTCATGTTTTCAAACTTTTGCACCTGTTGTCAACTTCTGAAGCTCCTTAAACGTATTTAAGTATACACTGCTTTGCTAAACCACAGTCTTTTAGTTATTTGAGTCACGAATGACTGTTCTTTAATAACAATGAAAAGTTTGAAACTTATGAACAAAATTCAAAATGTTTCATGACAAATTTAAATATTAGCTAGAAGAAAGGACAGCGTGCGCATTCTTTAAAACTACCAATAGAAGGCAGCAATTAAATCATTTAAAAATTATTTATTGTTCAACAAAAGCTTTCCATAAATGAGACTGCTAGTGTATGTGTTAGCTTCCTCAATACGCTGGTATGAAAAAATTAATTATAAGTTTTCTCATGTGACATCTCACAGTGGTTTCTAAATAGGCCCAAGGCATATCATAACAACATCGAGATGAAACACTGCAGGAAAGAGGAACACTAAACAAGGATTCGAGTGGTGAACAAGGACCATCATTCAGATGTGGGTTCAAGCACAGTAGGTCAAAAGACAGGAAATTCCAAGTGATTTGTAGTAGGCCGAAGAAATGAAGTCTTCAGCAAAAGACAATTATCATCCAAGACAGGTGCAGGATACGCGACGTACTGATCGTGCTTAACACGGCGCTGGCAAAGAGCTTTTGAAGCATCGCCATCTAATCCTCCTGTGATACTGATCTCAAATGCAGAATCATTACTGAAGGCAGGCCACGTGTTGCGAGGCATCTCTCGGGAAAATTCGAATATTCCATACATGTTCGATAAATCCAAGGAATTCAAGGAGCGTGCG
The DNA here is from genome assembly GCA_000611955.2 of Stegodyphus mimosarum. Taxonomy (NCBI): domain Eukaryota; kingdom Metazoa; phylum Arthropoda; class Arachnida; order Araneae; family Eresidae; genus Stegodyphus; species Stegodyphus mimosarum. The sequence continues at coordinate 878,049 of KK122182.1, forward strand.
GGACGGTCCATGAGGGGAATATCTTCAATCTAAACTAGCTCAGGTCCTACAGCTCTCTATCAAAAGTATAACGCTGCCGTCCATGAATAAGAACTCATGTACAGCGTCTACTATGTAAAGCAGCACTTTGAAGAAGGGAACCCCGGTAAATAGCTGCCACCATTGACCGAACCTCTTTGGAAGATGTGGAGCTCCGTATGGGCACGAAACATTACGCTTCCTGTCCTCAAGCCACCAAAATGGTGCCTTTCGACTAGCGTGGAAAGTGATTGTGGGTTGCCCACTTTCTCTACATATTTAGAAATGTAAAGTCACTAGTGAGGCAAAATCGAGTCGCACTAGTAAAGATCATTTGACAGCATTGTTGAGCTTCTCAGTCCTTCCTTGTTTTCCTGCCACCCTAGAAAATGCTGTCTTTGAAAAGGTAACGTCAATGACACACACTTGTAATGCTGCCTGAGTGAAAAACGTTCTCTGTATGAAGTGTTTCACCCAAGATAAAACATACTGAACATCAAATGTTTTTTGCTTAACTTTTACCCATCAGTGTATAAACTTCTAACATACTTCTACTTTAAGAAATGATATAATTCAAAGAAAAATAAATAAAAATGCTGAACAAACGAAATAGTTTCAACCAGCTAAAAAAATCATAAGACCTTCCTCTAATAAAAATCGTTCTTTATTCCATAGAAAGATACAACCGAAAAACAAAGATAATCGTGATAAATTTCTATGCTTACACATTAAAAAAAGTGTAAATTATTTAAACCTTGGAAGTTTTCACAAATATATGGTAAATATCTCATTCATCATTGCAGTATATATGTATACAGTGTTATTCAAAAAGAAAGAGCAGATTCCAAACTACAAAAGATAGAAACATGATTCTAACGTTAATGGACATAGAAAAGTTTACAATTATGGTATGCATTCAATATGAGCACCGTGTGTTACACGACAAATGTCAAAACGGTGGCTCATTTCTTGCCGCACACGAATCAGCTGGTCTTTAGTCGTCGATAAAGTTGATCTTTTGCTCCTCTTCTTCCAATCCAACGCCCTGGAATGGTGTTATTCAAATAACGTCGAACGTGTCGAGAGAAATGAGGCCGAGCACCATCTTGCACGAAGATGAAGTCATATGAATCATCTTCAATTTGGAAAAATAACCAGTTTTGAAGCATATCTAAACCATGATTGAAACTTTTACCCTTACTAATAATAAATTGTACACTTTTCTCTATCCATTAACGTTAGAATCATGTTTCTATCTTTTGTAGTTTGGAAGAAGTACATGTTTGTAATCTGCTCTTTCTTTTTGAATAACCCTGTATTAAGATGTTTGTTAAGTTTGTTTATTTAAAAATGCAAAGCAGTCAAGTACTATCTTCTCGAAAGGAGGAATGCTTTCGTGGAGGATTTCCTTAGGGAAACTAACTTGCATTAAAGTTTTACAATCTCGAAAACGCCCATGCAGCCAGCCATTTTACTGGTTCGAATTACTCCACTCAGTCGATGATTATGATGCCGACCTCTCAAAAAAGTACATAGTATGGTTTAATGAAGCAAACATTAGATATACAGGCTAAAATTTAAACAGGGAGGCAAAATTCCCCATCAAAACTATGTCAATCTACTCTCGAGGGGCAAAAAAAGATTATGTGGAAACAAGCAATGTGTTATAACAGCTTGAAGGCTAGTTATGAAGAATAGCTGGTAAGAATATTGACCCTGTTCTTGATCAACTGCTTGCTGCACTTCTGGATCTGTCCGTATGCCATAAAAAAGTAAAAATTAGCCAGACTTACTCTTTCTAAAGGCAACTTTCTCAATCTTTAAAAATTATGAGAATACCTGGTATATCCTGTTATTGCATAGCGTTTCTCTGGTTTCTCTCAAGTGTGTCGTGAAAACAATTCACTTACTCTTAAGAAGTCCTCTACGAAGGCAGAAAATTATCAGCTGGACAGCCATGTTAAATAATCTATTTTAAAAATCGCGTAGAAGTTTATTAAATTTAGCCTATGTGGAATTTATTGCATTCTTGAAAACTCTGAGGATACTTATTGCCCACTGCACAAAATGCTTCTCATGTGCACTTTTAATTACACTCACGTTTGTGAAAATTGCAACACCATGAAAGACTTACGCGAGTGAGCTGAAATTTTCAGGAAATGCAAAGTAGCGCATGATATGCAAATGATTAGAATTGCAAATCCGTAGCGCATGCGTATGCTGAGCAGCGCCCTCTGAACGGCTGATGGATCCGAATAAATAGACGGCTGTAGCGAGGCGTGTATGGTTATCGGTGGTTATCTGCTAGTGGTAAACGTTAACTCAATCTGTACTTATGCCTCGTCGACGAAAGAGAGCGAGATTTGAACAACTTACAGAGTTTGAACGAGGGAGAATCATCGGCCTTCGTGAAGCTGGATTGTCGTATCGTGCAGTAGCCTCTCGTGTGCAGCGTAACAGCAGCACAGTGATGCGCGTTTGGAAGCAGTGGACGGACGAGTGTCGGACAACTCGGAAATCCGGGAGTGGACCCCGAAATGTGACGTCAGCTCGCGATGATAGACACCTGGTCCGCATGGCGCGGACGGACCGTACAGCTTCCTCTAGACAATTGGCAGCACTGTGGTCAATAGCTACAGGTGTTTCATTGTGTGCTTCATCAATTCGTAGACGTCTGCTGCAGTGTGGACTGCGCGCACGGACTCCTTTATACAGGATCCCCCTAACGCACGACCATCGCCGCCTGCGGCTACAATGGGCCAATCAGCATAGAGACTGGCGTGCTGATTGGCAGCATGTCGTGTTTTCTGACGAATCCCGCTTTAATTTGTGGTACCATGATGGCCGCATTCGTGTCAGACGCTATGCCGGTGAACGCCACCTTCCGGAGTGCATTATCGAACGCCACAGTGGACGAACACCCGGAGTTATGGTCTGGGGCGCCATAGCATATCATAGACGATCTCAATTGCTACGAATTGTGGGCAATCTGAACAGCAACCGGTATATCCGTGAAGTTCTACAGCCCGAAGCTGTTCCCTTCCTTCAAAGCTTGCCAGGCGCTGTATTTCAACAGGACAATGCCCGCCCTCATACTGCTCGGATTGTTAAATCCTTCTTTGCAGCGCAGCAGGTACAGCTTCTTCCTTGGCCTGCGTGTTCCCCGGATATGTCGCCAATTGAACATGTGTGGGATGTCATTGGTCGGCGTCTTGCTCGTGATCCTCGTCCTGTTGCGTCTGCAGACGAACTTTGGGTACGCGTACAAACGATATGGAATGCTCTTCCTCAGTCAGACATTCAAACTTTGTTTGACTCCATGCCACGTCGTGTAGCAGCACTTATTGCGGCGCGTGGTGGCCACACAAAATACTGATTCTGATCTCTTGTTCTTGTTTGTTTGCTTTGAACATTTAATCATTTATTTGTACCACTACCACTCAACTGTGTATTAAATTGCATTCAATTATGACGATTCCTTCTTGGTGTTGCAATTTTCACAAACGTGAGTGTATTTTTGTAATTTAATTAATAAAATAAGCGCTTGGAGGTCTTTCTAGAAAACCCAGATTTAGAAATGTAAAAGAACTCAGTAAATTAACACTTACTTCATAACACTCGTAGGTCAACTGGTAGTAATAATATATCATTAACACGCATTATATAATTCAAATTATTAATGCAATTTTAAGTATGCTTTATTCAAATGTAAAGTTTAAACTTCATTTCAACTGCGTTAAAACAAAGTGCAGAATGCTTTTCACGGATAATTTTCTAACTCTTAAATTTTGAATAATTATTTATTTGTTAAACTTGAGGATGAAACTCTTCGAGAATGTGAAACTAGAATCTTGATTACTGTCGTTCTATTTCCTTATTTACATTTGTGATCGCCGGAGATAAATCAGAAGCAGATTCTGCTGCATTAAACAGATTTTGCATAGCTAGAAATTAAAAAAAGACGTCTCGGGTTGCAACTGGAAGGCTTACCGGTAGGATTAAAACTTCAGAGCCCTCTCCACAAGAATATTATTTTACAGTGCATTGTCTTAAGCTTTCGAAAGTATTATTTAAAAGTCCTCAGTTGAAAATATTAACTTTATATTTAAGAATTGTGCATATTTTAAAAATACTTGAACCTTTCCTAGCGGTTCTCGTTGCGTACCCAAAAAGAAGTGGCAATTATTTAGCTCGAAATGACTGCTCTAACAGCAATTTTTTGAAAAAATGTGTTAAGCTTTTTCGCAATATTTAGGTCGCAAAATAATCCATATGTAATTTTATGAATAAATAAATCAGTCTTTGTAATAAATATAATTTACTGCACAATAAGATGTTGCGGTGGGTCACACACAGATAAGAAATTCATGTACACGATCCCCTGAGAAGTGGTAATCATCGAGTTATTACGAAGTGTGAGACAACTTGCTATGATATTGCAGAAGCAATAAACTTGGTCAATAATGCCGCCATTTAACATTACAAAAGCCATAACTTCATGGCCAGCGTTAAGGGATTTTAGCGGTCTGCACTGTATCTGTCATCACTGTCTCTGGGCCGACCGGCCAATGATCCAGTATCTTCCTCGATTCGTCTTCGACTGTTACGATTCACTCCACGTACAGCACAACTGAAAATACCTAATTCAGAGTTTGCAAAACATTCCAGGCAAAACAAGTACTCAGAATGCTCTAAGACAGTGACAAGACAGACTCTTGCGGCTAGCACTGTAGAGACATTAGGAATTTTTTTGAAGCAGGAGAGATGAAAAATGAGCATTGCTCTCAGCCGGTCTTGAACCACGTTAGCTCTCGAATACGCGCGGAGAGTGCTGACCACTACACCACGAAGGCATGCCAACAAGGCTGGAGAAATACCTTATAGCATATCCTCATACGATGGAGACAATATCTTAGCAAATAATTTGTTTCTAAGCATTCAATATTAATTAAAATTTGCCGTTATTATACTGCTAATTGAGCTGCTCGTAGATTTATAATAAATATGTTTTTTGTTCAATGTGCACTTTACATGTTGTCTAACCTAAATGCAAAGCATTCAGCTACCAGTCATTACCATGGAGTCTCCCCACTAGCGCACCAGCTCCCCAAAGTCAAATTAATTTTGTTTCAATTTTCTTTTCCCCTCACTTTCCAGAATTTATAAGAACTTTTTTTTTAATTAGTAATTATGAGACAACATAATCTTAAAATTTTACTACATTGAAATCAGTAATGCTTTACTCAAGCACGTGCATAGGATATATATTTTTTTTAAGATTTCATTTACAACTGTGCAGATTTAATCTGCTTTAAATATATGCTAAAGACAACTGTAATCATTAAGATAAAGCACTCAAGGGCTACCTGTCCAAGAGGGTCGATGCTTTCGTGGAGGATTTTCTAAATAAAATTACTTATTATATATTTTACACATGAGAACAACCACAATTATTTCCACATGCAGCTTGCCAATTCGGTTTCCAAGAAACAAACTCAAAAAGACCAGATAGCCTTTTACGGGATTAGTTATTCCGCTGTTTGTAACTCTTAAGTAATATTATATGCTTAAGTGTAAAACAAAGAAATTAAATGCCGCAAAATATAAATACATCCTAGAACGTTCCGCGCAAAACATCCTAAGCTACAGCCGAAAATACATTAAGAACTGAAGACGATTCACCTCGTTATCAAAGAAAAAACTACGCCAAGAACTATTCTTACCCTTCGGCATCGTAAACACATGTTTTTATCCAACATATTAAATGGCAGCATATTAAGGAAATAGCTGCGTTCAATTAGATTAGAAGCCAATAATTTTCCCTCTGAGAATTACTGCCAAGGGTCTGAAAATGCTCCTTCATCAGACGGTTCCGGAAGGGAAAATATGTCAGCCTCTTAAAGAAGAATAAGTTAAACTAATGGAAATCCGTATTGAGACGCACTTCTAAATTAATCCTTTTTTGTATTATTTTTACAAATTATTGCACTGTTTTTGTTGAGTATCAAAAACTCTTTTCCTATCACTTGTTTAATGAAAAGAAAATTGGCTTCCCGTAGTATAAGTGAATTATTTCTGATTTCATTTTTGATATTCGGCTTATTTGAATATCAACAACCTCCCATCCATAGTTCAGTAGCTTGAGTGTACCGTGAACTGAAGGAAATAAACGCTGTTTAACTTTCCGGTCTTATCGAATGCCGCATTAAAAGACACGACGAGTTTGACAGCAGAAGAAAAGAAAAAAATGGTCTTGTGCAGCAAATGACTCCCTTGATGAAGACTGATAAGTTCGACGCGTTGCAGAAATTAGGAAAAAATAGCTTGTTGTTTGAGGGGGGGAGAGTAAAGTTCCGTATCCATGCAACAAATGTTAAGATAAAACGAACTTAAGTCTCCTAAGTGCATTCCCTTGGCACCAAGTAGGTCACAAGGATGAAAGAAAATTAGCAACTGGCGTCTCGTTCAACTGTCAGTGGGGATTTGGAAAAATTGTTTTGACACTCTTCCTGCAAATTTCTTTTAGCTACATGGTAAAGTATTTCACCACGTTATTTTACACCAAGAATTTCTTCCAGGAATAAAACTGATTTAATAAATAACTCATGTTACATCCCTAGGTAATCTAATCCAACAGATCCTAAGAGCTGAATAATAAAAAAGGTGTTGAAAAAATTAAAACAAATTATTGAGTTGAGAAGAAAATGAGTAATACTATGCAACTCAGGAAATTACTTTTAATAACTGAAATTTTCGGCTTAACTCTACTTGGAAGCTTTTAAAGGTTATATATTTTTTAGGACTCTGAAACAATATTTTAGAACTATTACTATATTTTTTATATTACGTAGGTAACAGAAAAGGGAATAATTAGGAAACTGCATCCCAGCTGAGTAAATCTTCCGTAAAATGACTTTATTATTCACAGCCTTCTAAAATGTACTAGTATCTCGATTAAGTTCATCTCGATTAAGTTCATCTCGATTAAGTTCATCTCGATTACGTTCATCTCGATTACGTTCATTTTATCTCAGTTAAGTTCATTTATGTCTAGTAATTATAATGCTTAATTTGTTTACATATTGAAAGCATTCTATTGCGTTCCAAAGCGCGCAACATAAGAAAATGAAAGTAGTTATTTGGTAGAAAAGTAAACATCTGAATAAAGATAACTAAGTTGTTGTTGTTTACTCCTATAGATTAAGTTAGAATTGATCAGTTTAGGTTGCTTTAGTATGGCAAAGCACTTCAAGTCTATCTCCGTGAGAAATCATATATGTTCACAGAAAACTTACTCGGGAAAATAGTTCTTTCAAAATGTGTCTGCAAAGTCGAAGAAATGAATGCATATAATGTTGACATCTGAAAGGAAATCGGTTTATCACTGTTTTTCTACTCTGTATTTATTTCAGAATTCTCAGACAGCTTCTAAATGCTTTACAGGAGTCACTACAAAAATGTTCTTAAATTCCTTTTTTAATATATGAAATTATCTTAGTATGGTGTTTCTAAGGTGTAGCAAATCTATTGAGGAAGAGGTTTGGTTTATATGATTACGGCAAAGCTTCGAGGGCTATCTGCTATCCTAAGAGAAGAGGACCTGCGTGGATGGGGGGGACCTTCGTTTCTAAGTTAACCTGGCTCGTATACACGTCACACATGGGAAAAAACCACTAAAATGTCAGTGTAGCCAGCCCGTTCGAACCTCGGAACGAGCTACCAGTGTTCAGTGACTTTATCGCTCGTCCGTTGATGAGCTAATTGAGCAAGAGAGATGATTAAGCAAAGCTGCATATTGCTTTGTAATAAACTGCTTGAGGAGAGCTGCACTAAACGAAGAAGATGCTAATGCTTTTATCGGTTCACTTTTTTAATGCACAACATCAGATTTCGACAGCATTAAATAAAACAAAAAATCTGAAAGCTTTCAGATTTTATATTACGCCCAAAGGGGCGTTTTTTAACGTTTTGTTGGTTATCTTTATTTATAAAATATCATGTTCTTCGCACTTAAACCATAAAATTCAGTTCAACAGCAATATCACAAAATAATTTTAAAATTAGCAATCTTTAGAATTTCTGATACACAGTCTGGCGCGCTGGAGGCAAAAATTATTTTTTTCGTACAGTGTTGCCATTGCTCGCTTTGAAATCGTTGAGTTTGTTAATCAAAAATTCATTAAAGTTTTACAAAATATTAAATAGATAATAAAACAAATTCCAAATTTGGGCTTCCAGACTCCCATATTCGGGTGTGAACGTAACGTTATTCAACATTTGATGGGTCTAGGTACCGTTGTTTTATCACAATGTGAGAAACATATATATTTATGCAGATTCTTCATTATTTAATTTTTTAAATATAATACATGACTCTCATATTTGGTGGAAACAATTTGAAATTGAACCGACATTTATAGTGAACCAACGAAAATGCCAAAACGAAATGAATAGTTCTTCGGTCAAATTGCCTCTTTGAACTAAAAATTCCATTTAAACTCCTTTCAGCAAGCAAAAGATATTATAAGGAAGCAAATTAAAATGTATATCCAACTATTAGTAGTTATCGCTTGGCAATGGTATTTGTTAAAAAAAGCTTTGTAAACGTACTCTGCATATATGTATTAGTACACAAAAAAAAGCATAAAACAAAATAAAAGCGCGGCCAACCCCTTTTCACCCTGGATATCGAACCTCACAACAAAACTGCGCTGTTCCGTTGATTTAGATATTTGGAGGCGAATCGGCCTCTGTAGCTTGTAAAACTGTCTAAACATTTAGTTACTTACAAACACTAAAATTAATGAAAATTGTAATAGTTGTAGTACCAAAAACAAAATTGAAATTATCTTGTAGCCCATATAAATCAGATGTATGAAGTACAGCAGTCTATATTTTAGCTTTCAATTATAACGAAGGAATATTATTTTATAATAACTGGTCCAGTAAATACGGAAAACAGTTTGTAAAATTTTATGCTCTCGAAAGTTATTAGCAAATATTCTTTTCTACTATTGCTTTTCTTTCATTAAATTGCAAATTTTCCGTTACGTCTCTAACATTTCATCACTTACATCTGACAACCTACAAAATATCAATGTATCCCTCATTCAATTTTTCTACAAATAGCGTTAAATATACAATAACAATATAAGCAATATAACAACGAAGCAACAAGTGTTATTTACTGTTTTATGAACGTAACACCGTCAAACAAAGCTTTGCAATCAGATACCTAATTTTTAGTAGTTTTTACCCCAAGCGATGGCAATCAACATCTGCATCCTCGAGAAAAATTGAAGATACACAAGCGAAATATTTTGTAGACACCTGCACTTTGAGTCCTGTTTTCTATGATACTCTTTCGAACAATCGACTGGAGCTGACTTTAATAATGGGCATCCTAATTCTAAACTGGGAAAATTAAACCACTTGATTTTTTTAATGAGATAAAACTTAACAATGGAAAATAGCTAAGGTTTCCTCAGATTATAGAAAATCTTTAAAATGCTTTATTTAAAAGGATTTTGAAAGAGAAAACAAAATCTTGAAAGCACCTTCCGTATGTGGTTTCCAGTGTATCAGCAGTTCTTATTAAAAGCTATGCAATCTATAAGCATTGGAGTGAAATCGGCTACATATTATCTTTTCCCCAATAATTCTCTCTCGGAAAATCTCAAAACTATTTAATGGATCAGAAAAGCAACTCGTGAGTTTAAAGATGTCCACAAAGTACATCACTATGGAAATGGAATGGAATAAAGTCTATATGAATAGGGTGCAATCACTATTTTTTTAATATGCTGCTTCAGCCTTGCTGTTGCAGAAGACATCTTACTCTGGAAGGAAAACTCACTAGAGAAAGTATTTCATAGATATTCAGAAGCTATTTCACACTCTTGACAACTTATACCATGATATGTATGTTAAGAGAGTCACTTTGGAATTATCAGTGATGCACAACAGTTTTCAGCATCAAGAATAGTACCCCAAAATCAAAAACTGTTCAAAAACTATTTTCACTGTCTTCACGTGAAGGCCTTAATCGTCGTTAATTTGTCAAATATTATAAAAATATTTTGTAACTGACGAATAAAAGACTATAAGTTTCATAAAATCGCAAGCCTTCCATCATTTTAATCGTGAAAAATAAAAATCCTTCCACAAATATCTCCTTTTCTGAAGATACACTTCGTAAGGAAACTTATCTTGCTCCTTTGTTTGTATCGATAGGATAAACCTTTATCTGACAAAGAGTGGGGATTTAGCAAAGATTTATAATGTGTGACCTTTTAACACATTCATGGTTTATGACAAAATTTTTAACAACTACAGTTTGAAACAAAAGAAGTTCTGTGTGAACGACTGCCATTTCTTTCACACTTAGAAAATTTCATTGTAGAAAATGAGCTTCGTGACTCTTGTCAATGACGTAAGAGAGCATTGTCTAGATGTAACTGAATACTTTGATGAATATTTTTGAGAATTCAGCAATATATTCTGGAAACGATAACACTTTTGGCAACATGCCAAATTTCTTCTAGATGGAAAAAAAGGGAATTACTGAGCATTCCTGTGATGAAACATAAATTGTCCTGTTTTGGGTAAAAGCACTAAAATTATCCCGCTAATCCATTTTTAGGGAAACAGAATTGACAGATTACAGAGATCCTATTGTTATTGTCCCGTATCAGTAACTTCGGTTTGCTTTATCAGTGTCATTTAAATCGGATAATGAATTTTCAGCCTTAGTGTGTCTAAAATTAATATCGTAATTTGTAGTAGGGCCTTTGCTTAAAAGCTTCATTTGATACAATTAGAAAGTCGTGTTTATTCATGCAAATACACTTTTCTGACTGAAGTGCTATGGGGAATCAGTCTCCTAAGACCCGAATTAAAAAGGAAAATTTGAATTAGAATTTCTTTCATTTATTTGATTTTAATAAATGAGTCAAAGTGAATAAAGTATTTCTGCACCTTTTTATTATCAAAATGTGCCATTTTTCTTTTCCCCTCTGATAAAGCGTAGTGATTGTGTGTTATTGTTGTGATTTTCGGTAACAGATACTAGCGATAAATCAGCCTTTTTAATAGTTTTCACTTTTTCATATTTTGAATATTTTCAGAATTAATTTTTCAGTAAATTACAATTTTTCAGGCAGTAATTTCTGAAAACAAGAGTAATGCAGGAAACATGTTAATCGTGAGTAAGAGTTACCGTATAGAAAAACTTGTGGAAAAGCTGATTTACATATTTCAGCATCAGAAACTTACATATTAGATCTACAAGGATTATGTGGTTAAATGTTCTCAGACTTAAAGTTAAGCTGTTCATGTTTTCGCTCAGAGCCTTACAATATGAGATCTGCAACAAAAAGAGTCTTGCTGAGGCTTAAACAATCTCGCAAATGAAATATCAAGATTAATTTTAAAATGCTTGTTGGCAAGCATTAAACTGCTTAATGAAAATAGATTTACAGTTACATGCTTAATGAAAATAGATTTTCATTACAATGCTTAATGAAAATAGATTTTCATTACAATGCTTAATGAAAATAGATTTACAATTTACATAGTCTGGATTAGTGGCGAAAACACAGTCAAATTTAGGTGGGGAGACCAAAATCTAAAGTACTTAAGACCTTTAAAAGTCATAACCTAGCTATGCTGACACTATACACACAGCTTTAAAAGCATTTATATATCTGTAAAACAAAAGGTATATTTTTCCGATGACAAGCTAATGAAATTAGTTTTATTTGATTAAACACACAAAATTTCAACCAAAATTTAAAATATTAATTTTTGTTTATGCATGTCCTAAAATTAAGCACATAACCTTGTTTTTATTTGCAAGATACAAATTGTCATCACTCACGCGAAACAAAATGCAGATTATCTTCTCCTCTTCAACCAAAATTAAACTAGGACATCTTTTATAGCATGTAGAATACAAAACTTTCTCCGTTGATAGTTATAGGCTACATGTTTATCCAACACTTCAGGGCATTATTTATATATATTCATTCTAAAGTAGGAGCACCTTAAAATCATGTGCAGTTTTGTATTACTTGTGTATGCAATTAAAACACAAGTTACATAAACAGCTTCATTTTACTTAGCCTAGACCCAGTAATCCAGGTAATTATACTTTCGGATGAACTTAGTTTTATTGAATCAACTGCATTAATGTTTCAAAAAGTGTGACATTGATGAGATTTGAAAATCAACGCAAAACAAAAATTTGCTACAAATTTAACGCTTAATATGTTGGGTACTTATTTGCACACACCCATAATAATAAACATTACATTTTACTCACATCACTTTTCAAAATGAAATTTCAAATGGCAGTTCCCGAGCAGCAAAAATCTGGTTTATTTTTAAAGGAAGAATTGTATCATTAAAAAACAACTCTTAGAATTACTTTCCCCAATTCATCATTATCCTTCCCATCATAAGCTGAAAAAAGCAACAAATTTCTTCAAGATATAGTACTTATTTTAGTACTCTCTTATAATTTAATGGTAATGTTGTAGAAGTACATTAAACAAATATCATTCATTATCAAATATCGTGCGGTTTCAAGCTGCTTATAAAAGCCTAGGGATCTCATCAATCTATTCAGAGGGATGTTTATATTACATTTCGTGTATCTTGGGAAGGAAAGATATTTCAGCTATTGAGGAAATTTCCCAGTCACATTTTTGTGGAAAGATAAACCCGAAAAATTCAAACATCTGTCTAATGTTCTATGTTAACGGCAAACAGGAAATTCCGTTTTAAAAAAGACGAGAATGTTTATTCATTTGAATGCGTTTTCCCTTGACAATGCACCACAGTTTCGACATTCTAACAAGGAAAAAGGATTTCGTTTCTGATTTGCACCACAATATAAGGACAAGGCAACACCGTCTTTATTCTCTCTCTCTCTCTTGTAGGAGGAAAATTCAAGGTTTTCAAATTGCATTTATTATTTTATGATTTTTCCCGCGATAAAGTAACAAACGCGTTGTTGGATGCAGTAAAAACGGCCTGTTTACAGTACAAAGTACAAATGAAAGACTAAGAAGGGAGGGAGACTGCTTTGAAAATTGCCGCTTACGTTTCACATATACCGTGTGTTTAAAATGAGAGCAAATACCGTAAAGCTTTGAAGAATTTCTCTAATGTTCACACAGAATGGTAAAATTACTTTTTATTATTTTACTTGTGAACATATTGAGTTTCAAGCGAAATGCGATATCGATTAAATTAATTAGTTGAAATTTGAAAGATTTTACACCTGAGTAGAATTAAGATCAGGGTACTACTCGTACAACAAATATTTCAGTACAATTCATTGTTTAAGGAAGATTTTCTTTTGTCATGCAAATGGCTGTCGAAACGATGCGGTAATGAATATGAATCCCAATACTGCGTTTTAGTGCTGACTATACCAACGTCTGGAAACTGTGATATGGAAACGATATCCACGTGTTCTGGCTCATGTTAACATTACATACGGGTAAAACCAAGAAAATTAACCATGCAGTCACTCTGTTTAACACGCTATCGAACTCCCAGTATTCAGTGATACTGCAACTGGTGATACACGATGAAAGCGGTTATTATTGAAAAGACAATTAAGAAAAGGGTGTCCACATGGTTCATGCAGTGCCTCTTGTTTTGATCCAACATATTGATCAATAAAATTAAGACGGATAATGTTGAACTGGTATGTTCTGATGACGACATTTTGATTTTAAAATATGATGCTTCTCTGGAGAAAATAATAAACAAATTTAAAGTTGTAAAAAACAAATTGTTAATTGGACCAGAGAAGAAAATATTTAATGCAATATAGACAAACCATCTCGACTTTTCCCCCCCAGGGTGGGAAGAAGATTAGCCCACCAAAGATTAAACATAATGATGGGAAAATTAAATTTTTAAACAAATTAAATATTTGGGGGTAGTCTTGGACTGTAAATTTAACCACCACTGAGCACTCTAAAAGTATACAGGAAAGAGCAGACTACTTTAACATATTACAGAAATATTTTCTTAAGTCATTATTTCTTAAAAGAATAACCCCTGAGGTTTTTATATCGAAATATTATTGTTCAATTATTATGTATGATGTTTGCGCATGGGGTTGTCGATCGGGGGAACTACTAAGGTTAAAACAGAAACTCAATAGCTTGGCAGAGAGGCTGGATGCTGGTAGTCACGAGACCTTTCAAGACGGTCTCGAAGGAGGAGGCACGTGTTCTTACTGGTGTGCCTCCCCTCCTTGAAATATAAATTCCACCAAAATAAATTTTTCTATGACATGGTCTTGTGGAAGGACATCAAATTTTGGATGTAAATATTAATAAAAATGTTTTTGAAATAGTATGTAACACTGAAATTTATTCTGCCGAAAATAAGAGTGCTGCATTTGATAAAAAAATTATAGGTACTAGATAAAATTGATATTTATACAGACGGCTTTGAAATAAACAATGGAGTCCAAAGCGCTTTTGTGGTATGCTTTGAAGAGACAGATTAAAAATAAGAATTTTACATTGGATATGCTGAATATTGTTTACCAAGGCGAAATGAGGGCAATATTTTATGCTTTGAAATGAGTAAAAGAAAGTCTGGTTTATTGGCAAATTATTCATATGTATTCGGATGCTATATATGCTTTGCAAGGCCTTTACAGCGACAATAGTCTGGTTACACAGATTAGAAATAATTTTAGATTTCTAACTGATAATCATAACATTTGCATTGGTTTAAGACCACGATAAATCTCGAATAATTGAAGAAATTCAAAGCATTACAGCATCTCACCTTGAGCTCAAGCCCCGGATTACTTGAAAGATAGCTCATGTGGGTATTGAAGAGAAAGAAGAAACTGACGAAGCTTCTAACTCGGCAATCTCCAAAGAAGCAACTTCCGTAAATATTCCCTGGACGAAATCTGATTTTAAATACAGTCCGAAACGAATCTTTCCCCTTAGTTACATCTTTCCCCTTAAACAGCCCTCGAGGGCTTTATCATAATCAAATAAACGAAACCAAGCAAAAATAACAATTAGCTTAATGTCAGCAGAAAACTGGTATCTGCAATATCTTATGCACTGTTTATGCAGATATCATCAACTATAAAGATATTTGCAATTCCTTGCACACGATGTATTGCATTTATATTCATTATGATTAGTCGTTTTAATCAGTTCACCACAGTATAATTAATAACCATTTCTTGCACACAGGGGAAAGATATATAGAGGAAACTTTGCAACTGTATAAGAAATTAACAAAATTAAAATTATACAAAGTAAAATGAAAATTAATGAAAAAAAATTTATTCAAGGAATTTGCAAAACGAAATAAGACATATTTATATCCATTCTGATAAAGTATTTTAATCAATTAATTAAAAATTAATAATATCTTTTCCGGTACATATTGTCCTGGAATATGCCCCTCATAGTAAATACTATAAAAGTATCTGCATTATTTTATAGACTTACAACGCAGATATAACTATAAAGATATTATTGCAAATATATGTAAAGATGTTATCGATAAATTCTTATATACGGAGGGAGAGAGAACTTATTAACGCTAACAATAAGTACTTGATATGAAATAAAATTAGTTTATTATTATTTAGCATTTATTTTTACATTTGAATTCATCACACATTGTTTGAGAAGCAAGTGTAAGGCTATTCGGTGAAAAAAATAATTCATACACTTTTATTACTTTAGTTTTTTATAATTTCCGAATAATTTTCTACAAGGTTTAGAAAATTTTATTTTAAAATAGGCTCTTCACGCAATGGAGAATGCGAATTTTCAAACCTAGAGTCTAGCAAAAGACGCGTAAACTATAGCTTCATCGATGGAGTATTTGGGGGTTAGAGGTTAGTACAAACACTTTTCGGCTGCTTCACATTCTTCGCGTCGGTCTCCTGATAGTGATGACACTGACACCAGTTAGCCTTTCGTTCTCAGGTCTATTCTTCGAGACGATGTTGGTCGGACCCGATTAGCCCCATAAGCAGGACAGCCAACTCATGCTTCGCCTCCCTCCCCCACGTCAAAGGAGGGCCCACGGACGGAGCAGGTAACATATAATACTCTGAAAAAGTGAACAGTTATATAAGCATTCATAACAAGACAATTTATAGGCACGACTGACCTTCTGTAGTATTATAAAACTAATAAAATAATTACTAATGCATGATAGGCATGAAAACGATACATATATAAATTCAGCGATTGTCATGTTAAAATTTATGTGATCTCATTTGCAAACTAATGCAGTTTGTTCAATAATTAATGCTATCACCAATTTACATTTATCGATATATTTCCCAAATATTTAAATCTAACAATGATTGCCACTGATTTCATCAAATATTAACTTAAAATACTTAATTTTATTGGTTAGTATGAAAATTTAATCATTTGTAAATGTGCTTATATGGCTTGAGAGCTTAAAATTTATTATTATTTATTTCCTCTACAGAATACAGATGTTTTAGACGAATATTTCCTTTTATGTAGTTTGCACTGACCACTTTTGAATAAAATCAGTTGTTGACAAAGTAATGGAAAGTGAAACTCTAAAGTAGCTAAAAATTAATTGCTTAGAGTTACAGAAATCATGCTCAAGAAAATGGGATTTTCCAGCCACTAGTCGTCAGAATAATTTTCGCTACAAAGGCACATAGATATTCTATTTTTACATAATACTTAGATGATACTCAATTTCTACATGGCTATTGAGCATAAATTTGAGAAAACCAAAAGCAAAATTACCTATCGATGTCTGCAGAGAGAAAGCTTAATCAAAAATGCAGTATGATGGGTGCTCAATAATGTATGTAAAACAAAATATACACCGAGGCCAAAAAATTCTTTATGGGGTATTTATATTCGCATACGTAGATTTCAAACATATACTTCCAGTTATAAAAATTCTTTAAATAATAAAACTTTTCTTATTATGGCATTTTTAAATTTAAAAGAACCAATTTTGAAAAGTTGCGAAATGTAAATTTTTATTGGTCTTCCCCCTCGTTCCCTGCAATTACATTTAGTAAAATATTGTACTCCCAAAATTTCATTTCCTTACAACAAAAATTGACCAAGACATTTAATTTAAAATTTGATATGTCCAGAGGCCGTGCACCAATTAAAGAGCGGAAGTGTTTGCATTTTTCCATAACTAAAAATATATCCAAATTAGAAAATGGCTGCTGATGTTAGCATATTAAGTGACAGTTACTTCTATGCAGACTGATTAATGTAATGTTTTATCAAAAAGACGATGTTATTCACAGAATCTTACAGAATTCAGGGTCCTAAAAAAGAGTAGAAGGCTTCAGTATTGTCACACAGCTTCGTATCATATTTGCATAAATTAAAAACCAAAAATACTTTTAGTTTAAGGAAGTTTCTGTATGGTTATTACATTAAGATTCTAAAACTATAAAACTGCATGAGAATATTAATAAAGTATTTTTAGCACGTGAAGACTAATAAATTACTATATAAAATTCTTTCGTATAACAAAATTATAAATTTCAGGTTGTATATTTACCCACTTCAGTAAATCGCAAAGAAATACCTCTGTATGGCATTAAATGAAACTAATCAAATCTCGATTTATTCTAATTTTTCTTAACCTAACTCTCAAGGCAAGCCGAAAAATATTAAAAATCCTTAACTTTGAAATTAAATATCTAAGCCAATTTTTGTCGCATGGGAATAAAACATTTTTGTGTTTGTGTTAATTTTTAGAAGAATTACAACTTGACATATCTTTAGAGACCATGGAAACGTTTAAAAATTTGTATTTCATAATTTTCATCAAATTGATTTCTTAAATTTAAAAAGGCCAAAACAAATATTTACATCATTTAAAACATTTTTGTAAATGGAAATAAATGTCTGCGATAAATGATTGGGAAAATAAAGACTTCATCAGGACTTCATGGACACTGTGTATAAAGAAGAACATACAACGTACATTTAGGAAAGATGTTATGCTAAAGATTAACATTAGTAACAGAGACAAGCCAGACTAATATTCGATGGGGACCTTACTTTTTGAGCCGTTTTCAGTACTGAAGGAAAGTGTACAAGATGCTACAAACTTTCAGCCGTTGTATTTTACATATAATTAACAATGTTAGCAAACGTAGTTCGGTTAATTTGAAAATCTAGATGCTATTTACCAGTAGTATACCATGGTTTCACCATGAGGACTAGGTAGAAAGAAAATATAGTCTGCCTCTGCGGAAACAGTACAATACTAACATTGTGAAATTTCAGGGAAGGAGCAGTCAACGTAAATATTTTTTAAGTAATGTATGTCATAATAAATAGTTAAAAACTATCCATCTCAAAGGGAACACAATCCCAGCAAAAATGGATTATTTCTTGTTCGCGTATCTTTAATAACTTCAAAATTGTATAATACTCCAATTTTGAATGGAGAGTATAATATTGCATTTCTATACAAACTAATTTATTTCTCTTATACAATTTTTGTGATTATTTCTATTTCTTTTGAAAATGTATGATACCAAAACAAATGGTGGACAAGCAATCTAGACTATACAGAGCGTCAACCTACAGCGACTTCATAACTTGCTTGCGTAGAAATCCGTAATGATCTCTTATGAAGAACTCGTTTACCTTCCCAAAACCCTCGTACTTTAATAACCTACTTCATCCAATTTACGTGAAAATCAGATTGCACTTGAAAGGCGCGTTTTCAAAAGAAGAAAAATTATGGTCCTTTTAATGTTAATTAAAAATTTACTTGAAAGGAGTATTACAAAAATTTTACAGAATTAGCCTAGTTCCACTAGCTCACTGACAGCACGCTACTGTTGAGTACCTACGTGAAGGAAAGCCTCTGCAGGTAAGTTCTCCGCAGAGGTCCTTTATTTCTGCAAATAAGAGAAAATTATCCATGCACATAAACCACATTGTAATACCGTTGAGAACTAAGTCTAGTGAGAGGAAAGGGCAGGAAGTTGTAATATTTATAAGTTCCAGTTCAAATTTTTTAAATGGAAGCTTACGTTGAATAACGAATATTAACAGCGAAAAAGGAAATCTACCTTTCAGGGCTCAAGAAACGAAAAAATGGCACACGCCACTTTCGATGTCCTAACTATAAATAAAATGACTGAAACTGTTTGAGACAAAAAATTCTCACTCTTATCCAGTAATTTCTCAAAAAGGAAAATGACTTCTCCGTGTTATTAAACGTAAAATAAGAATCTTAAGAACAAAATAATGACCGATTACGAGTTTCATAGATATCTTGACACACGGAGATTCAAATTTACTATAAACTAAGATTATATTGATTTAGAAATGCCGTAAACAAAACTGAAAAATGCTATCCAAGTAGCGAAGTAGATTGCATTTTGCAACAAAGTTTCCTTTGAGAATGTTATATTTCCATTCTTATATAAAAATATTAGTCCGTAAAATACATTTTCTTATGTGAAACAAATTTAATCTATTCGTAGGTTATTTTAACTTAACAACTTCTACTGTTGGTCAGCAGCCATGAATATTTTTCATCTCAGCAAAAACTGTGAAAAACAACAAGCTTAATATGTCTGAGTTAGACAAAGGATTCCAAGTTAGGCACGCGATTTTTAAATCAAGTATGTCACGTTATCCAGTGATATGAATGTTACCATCTTTCGTAATTTTTACTTAAACAAGTTGCAGCCACGTTTTAGAAAGATAATTAAATACCTTTCTTTTCATAAAACCATCATATTAGTTTAAGTGCTCACATAATGTCGTTTAATGACAGTGAATTGCGCATTGGAAGGAAGGAGTTCTCTCTAAAACCTATAAAACTTTGTACACAATGTGGTAACCAAAATACAATATCAGAGAGCCAATGATAAATAGAAGTTCTAAGATTTCAACGCATGTAGCTACTAAGCTTTGATTTTATATTAGAAATTGTGTTCTCTGGAAATTATTAAATTCGTTAAAACCTTTATTTTATACAAGATACTGCAATAAACGTGAATTTAGAAAAAGTAATGTGTGTATTGACTAAAATTATACCACTCAGATCTAAATAGTTAAGTTTACATACATTAAAATCGCATAAAAATTGCATTTGTTATAAATTATAATTCCATTATTAAACTATGAATCGGAAATTCTCCAACAACTTCAAGCTTTCCAACTTATAGCCTTAAAATTCTACGTTTTAAATTTATGTATTGCCGTTGGTTTGAAATAAAACATTTAGAACAGAATATAAGGGAGAAATTTTGAAGAATATTTTTTCGAAATTCTTTCTCGAAAATATCTCTGAAATAGCTTTAATGGCCAACGAAAGGAATCAGAAAGCATTAGCTGTCTGGAAAGAAATAATTTACGTTGATGCAATATTCATTCCATTTCCAGTTATGCTTCCCTTACAATCTGAAGATTTTGGCAATATAAATTTATGATTTCTCTCCAAAGCTATCTCGTTTCTTCAACGTTTTCTTAATGCTACTGTAACTCATGTTTCAAAATATGAACCGCCCATAAGAAACTAAGCCTTATTAACAGCAGTAATGTGAGTTATTTAAAAAACATTACCTATATTAGAGTTTTGTAAGCTTTAAAAACATAAGTTTGGATGTTATTCTCGTATTTCATATCATGATTACAGGACTAAAGCAGTAAAACGCAATTACTATTATGTAAATTAACCATAATATCTTCCGTTTAAAAACAAAATTACATTCTTTTTTCATCCAGTTTTATGCTGAAAGAGTTTCCCATCTTCAATAATAATGTAAATCCTTCATTCCGATGGTATGTTGTTGAATCAAATTCAGCAAAGCAGTCAAAGGTCCATCTAATGATGAAAGATGACTGTGGAGATTTTCTAATAGGAATTTTATTCTGAACACCAATGTATAAGTAAAGAATTTTCTCATTTGGTTAGTTATCTCCGGAACATATGGACAGATTTTAATGAAATTGGGTATGGACATACGTTGGTATAATGCACAAAGAAGTAAACCATAGATTAGTCATAGAATACACGCATGATCATGCGTGAGGCTTATTTGGTCCAGGAAGCTCAGAAACAGAACTTGCAAGATCAGAAAAAAAATTAATCTGGGATATGGTTCCCTCTAATAGTCATGTATCTCTCAAAATATGACTTCATATTGGAAATGAGGCACCTTATGAGTCTCTGTGGTTGTCGCTCCTATTCCTGTAGCAACACTGTTTTCAGCTTGGAAAGGGGAATGCAAATTGCATTTGCCTCAACAACAGTAATTCAGACACTTTACATGGTTTAGGTCCTGAGATCTGGCTGAACAATCCATCTAGTTAATATCCTCAGTTTCCATAAAATCAACCATCATATTAGCCCTATGCGGATGAAAGTAGTATTCTATAAAAATTAACTGAGGCTAACTGCACTCTTGTAAAGGCAAACGTTCTCTAACATCTCATCTGTTTCCAAGATCACCTGCTGTTTCAACTTGCTCATTTTTGTGCACAAGAGAATCCCGTTAGCATCGTGCAGCAAACATCAGTTTTGGACCAAGTATCAGTGAGGGATCATTCCCCTCACGGATGAGTTCCTATTTAACCTAACTGATGATTCTCATCTGGAATGAATCAGGGATTTATTACCAGTACTCGAATATCTGAGAAAGGGACCAATACGGCATCGTAGCTTTGATGATCTGGGCAGGCATCATATGTTAGACGGGAATACAGACGGGTATTCATGTCTTTGGCAATGGCACTGTGACGTCTGCGTTGTACATGAAAGAGATCTCAAAACTATATTCAATTTTTTTACATGGATGCAGTTAGCCATCACGTCAATTTAATAGAAGACAAGGCTCGTGTACATAGGATTAATCTGATGAATGATTTTCTGTAAAGTAAGGACATTAACCGAATGGGTTGACCAACCTGATCTCCAGACATAAATCGTGTGTTTGTCTGCGGCACGTTAGAAAGGGCAACTACAACTTGCTTTTTCCATTCCAGAGCCTGAAAACAGTGTTACTGCAAGAATAGGACCTACCGCCACAGGGAATCAAACTGCCTCATTTCCAGTATGGAGACTCATAATGAAAACTATATAACTGTTATAGTGATCATGCTCCTTATCAGCCTCCTTTTCTGTTCGATCTTGTAACTGTTTAAGACATTCCTGAGCAGATGTCCCTTCCGCGCGATCACGCGTGTGTGGTACGACTGCTGCATAATATTTATTTTACATTACATCAACCAGTGCCTATACTGAAGATCATTAAAATTGTCCGTAAGTTCCAGAGATAATCGTCTAAATGTGAAAATTCTTTTAATTTTGAAGGCAAAATATTTATGGTGCCAGCAACGCAACTTAAAACCATTGAACACTGGTACTTTGATCTGGCTCCATGGGCGTTTTCGTCGTTTTAGCATGTGCAACATAAATACCATCCAGTTTCTTAAAATGTCCTCATGCAGGCACCTCTTCTTTTTGGCAGATAGCCCTCGTCTGACTTAAAATCTAAATAAATAATTTATTCCTGTCACCTGAAATCAAATCTAAGTTGTAACGACTAGCGTTTCACAGATTTAGGTTCTTAACCACTTGCATACCTAGTTATATTCCATGACATAGCTCAAACATATTTAATGGTTTATGAGATAAGGAAAGCTTATTACAATTATTCCGCATATGTTAAACGAAAATTAGCAAATACACTAAAAAAGCAATTTACTCTACGCACTATCCAATACAAGAAAGCTCCGTCTTTTACACGGATAACAGCAACATTACGCATGGGAACGGATTCGATGAGATGCTGAAAGGGAGAAGGAGTAACTGTGTTCCAGTAGTCCTGCACTTTCTGCTGTAAATTTGTCAAAGAGCATGATAATGAGTTCAGAGACTGAAGATTTTGTTGCAGCTCATCCCACAAATGCTCTAGTGTATTCTTTTCTGGGGACCTTGGAGGCCAGATGAGTATTCCAAGCTCACTGCTATGATTGTTGAACCACTCCTGTATAACGTGTGGCGCATTATCCGCTTGGGGAAAGAGCCTATCATCTTGTGTGAGGAACAAGCTTGTGTGAATGGGTATGAATGATCACACAGCAGTTCAACGTAACCCGAACTCATCAGAGCTTCATCCAACGTGAGGATAGGACGCAGTGAGGGCCAAGTAAAGATGCTTCAGGAAGTAAGATCGCCGCCACCGACCTAAACAATGCCTATCTGACAGGAGAGATGCTGTGCTTCGCGCTCTTTACGCCGTACAAGAATTTTTCCAGATTCATCGCTACAAATGTCAAATTTGCAGTCTTCTACCGTCCAAAAATAGTAATTGATGTCTTCCCATTAGCAATGGAACCCAAGATGGCAGTTGGCTGTTATAACGTAGCTGCGCCATTTGCCTACGAACGGTCTTCATGTAGACGCTGGACGAAACATTTAAATCCGTCGTAATCTGACATAAATCTGAGCTTTTTGCCATCGATATGGTACGACAGTCTCCAAGCATTTCGCTCATCAGTCGCTGATTTACAGCTACATTTTCTCACAGTACTAAACAACAAGTTCTGCAGTTCGGCGATTAATGATATCAAACATCTGATCTTGCCAATGCTGACAATTTGTCTGTGATCAGATTAGCTTAGATCACTTCTTTTAATCATAATGTCAGTTTTTGGCATGCCCACCGTAGCTATGATATCTATATTCTGTAAAACTGGCGACAGCCAGTGATCGGCAAGTTTTTTATTCCTATTGTGGTCACTTACATGGTTGCATTGAAGATGTAAATAATTATTTTTTTAGTGTAGGTAAAAGCTTCAAGGTGTGTGACTCTGTTCGGCGATTATAAAATGAAGGTATTTGCATGTTATTTCTTAGGCGCAAATCCCGTTGCAAATTTCGTTCATTTCATTTCGAACATTTCTTCACAGGGATATTTTCTTTCAGCCAAGAAATATACTTAATATTGCATTAGTAGCCTAAGTTATAATAAATATAAGGTCCACTTCCAAAAAACAGAGCATTACCTCTGACTTAAACTTTCAAAACAAGATCAAAGAAGAAAAGATTTTTGTAATTATTCAACAGATATGGATACTGAGTTCATCATCATCAAGATTTGAATGAATACGAAATATAATCTTACATGAATAATAATCTCACATGAAAAATGCCGGTCATTTTTCTTATTCCTCTCCCCTTTTCAGAAAAAGTATGAGTTGTTACTCTTTTCTTCGTTCCTTCTTAAGAAATGCACCCTTCAGAGACCACTGAACACTGGTATTTTGAACCGGGTCCAAATCTCAGCCAACACAGTGGTTGCATGGAATCTCATGTTTTTTTTTCCTATTGGTTACGTAAGAGTAACTAACTATTATTACGAGTCGGTGTCCCTCAGAACATTTCTCTACCGAAAGCATCTTGTTTTAGGAAAATGCTTGAGTGTTTTTCCTTAACCAAACTAATCTTAAGAAAAATACTAGCAATTGAACTAACATTTAGGTAACTTAAATGACATACTTATTTTCAAACCGTCGGTGCAAAACTGGAGCTTAGATAAGGAAATTCTTGGTACTAAAAACTAAAGATCTTCCTACAATCTTTTGTTTAGCAATGCACGTAAAACGTAAACATAATACCCAAATTTTTTTTCATGAATTTCTCTTATGAATTGTGAAGAACATTTGTAACAGACAAACCTAAAAATGCTTAAAACTTAAAGCTAAGATAATTTCTTTGACCACATTAATAAATTTATAACAGAGAGTAAGAATGAAATCAAATTGCTAAATTTGAAATAGCTTTTATTTTGCGTCTTTGTTAATATCTCAGTTTATTGCTCTTTTTTAATATATTACAACTGAAGCTTAGTAAAAATCGTTCGGATATAAACGTGAAGTTAATGATTTACAAAGAATCCAGCCGTTCTGATAAATTTCATAAATTATGATGAGGCATGATACAAATATTGCTTACCTTTGGAGTTCTAAATAGGTTTTTAGATCCTTTATTTCCAAGCTTTAATTCCATTGCCTAAAAGTTGCATAGCCTGTATTGCGTCCAGAGATGAAACAGGTTCTGTTGCATGTCTTTTTTATGATGATAATTAACGTTAAATTAGTATTACCAATAAATTTACGTATGTAAAACACCATAATAAGATAAATCGGGTTTGATTGCAGCGCACTTTATAAATAAAACAACATAAACCAAAGGGAACCATTTTTGAGAAAAATACGATTTTGACAACTCCCAGCGTACTCCGTGGTTTAAAACATGCGCTCAGTTTGTGCATACGAACATCTCATATTAATTGCCCTCAAACAGATGGTGGATATGTGCAGAATTTTGATTTTAAATTACCTTCAACTTCTGTGGTTCGAAGGGAAATAGGGACTAACCTAATCATTTAACCTAAGTCCTTTATTTTGTTAAAAAAAATGTAATTATCTCGGTACTTTCATCTTTTTCATGTATCGAACAAATACTGAACGTAAATGCTGAATATGATTTGCATATACTGAACATATTTCTTAAATACATTTATTAAGTTTTTCTATAAATAATTGATTTCATATTTAAAATCAGTTCGTACAGAGCATAATTTTGTTCATAGGTCCACTGGATCTAAAAATACTAATTCCGAACAAAATTTTCACAATATATTTAAAAGTTAATATCTTAAATATTAAATTCATATCAGATCTCACATTTAAAACTATACTTGAAAACTAAAATTATACTAGCAAGAGAATGGTAGCATTAATTTATGAATGCCTAACCTACCTCTTAATATAAACTCTGTGATAGAAATAAACCTGTAAAATTACGTAAATTCATAATGATAAATCAAAAAAGAATTTTAGAATTGAGTTTTAGCTGTATTTGTAAAAATAAACGGTTAATAAGTTAATATTTCTGGCAGTGTGAAGTACATTACAATACATTAACACCAAAAAATGTAATTAAATTAATGTTAACGGTACTAAAAACGTCATAAAATTATAGAACTCCTATATTTAAAAGCCAGCCTAATTGGTAACTGCTTTTCCTTTTACTTACTTCATTTGGTGATAGTATCTCTAAACTGTAGCTATAGTAAATCTCAAAAGGAAAGCTATTTTAGAAAGTAAAATGTAGCAAGATTAAGCACTGTTAGCTCAAGTAAAGTTGCAAAATAATATATATATATATATA
>KK122182.1:904348-933721 GCA_000611955.2 Stegodyphus mimosarum
TACAAAATCAAAAGTAAAAATGTTAAGTATTGAAAAAGTAGCTATTGTCACTGATCGCAGATTAATTAACTTATCAATGAGAACAAACCAATCTACTATTAATTAACAGCAACTAAAACAAGTCAGAGTGTTTCTCCTTTCATCTAATTAAGGACAAAATATATTTCTGCTACAGCCAAATCATAATTACGAACAATAATCAATCAATAGAAAGACGTTAGTCCATTTAAGCCAAGAGAAACTCAATATACAAAATCAAATTAGTAAATAATCTTTTAAATTTAAGTTGCTCATGAAGAGCATTACTAAACGAGATCTTCTCTCTCTTTATATACATATATACACAGTAAATAAAAACTAGATGGAAAACTTTAGAATTAGTGAATTTTAAAATGTTTTCCAAATTTCCATTTATTTATTACCACATAGTGCACATTTGCTTCCTAAGTCACTTCGAGATATATATATACACAACTTAATTTTATGTGTTATCTTAATGTACATTCAAGAATGAAGTTTTAACATATATTTAGAACTGTTGTGTATGTTTAATTAGTTGTCAATAATAATTAGCGTACCATTAACTTGAGAAATAATTTTAACAGCTGATTAACTCCTGCAAAGACTGGAGCTATACCTATTTAACTAAGAATCTTTGCATCGAAGACTTTAATAAGAATTTGTATTTTATTTATTTAAGGAAAACCACAAACACCCATGCAATCAAGCCACGAATTCCAAATGAAATTCTGGTCGAAAATAAGCTTCGTAGCCTAAAAGCCAGCCGATCATTAGTGAGCCATGCAGATAAAAAAATATTTGCTTCGAAGGACATCCATGAATTCTTTTCTTTCTGAGTTCCAAATAATTATTCTCTTTCAAATGATATAAAAAACTTGCATTTCATGAAAGTAGTATTTCTATAAATATGCAAAGAGTGCAAAATAGAAAAATGTCAAGAAGCGTCCACAATTTTGTACGCCATGTAGTGCTACTGATAAAGCTTATGAAACTGAGGAGCATATCCGAACAGAAAGTTGATCTACATATTTTAGGAATTTCTTTCATTATGAATCTTAAGTCAGCAAAAGCTGTTAAGGCCTCTAATTGAAATCTACATCTCCATGTAAAAGGAATAAATCAACCCAAAAAAGGGGGAACAAATTAGTGAAATAAACGCAAAGCATGCAGCTAAAATGAACCATGTCATGCAAAAGTATAATTGAGTATTTCCTTGCTCAACTTGGCATGTGTGGAACTGCTTTCTTGAATATCAATGAACATTCGGTTAATGGGATTCTAAATGCTACAGGAAAGAAAACTCTAAGAACAGGAAAGAAAAGAAAATTCCAAAAAATTTGGGCATTAAAAGAGCACATCTTTTATACTTATATTGCATATTTATGAGACTCAGCATTTCTACAGAGAGTTATTTAACAATATTTTTAGAAAATAATTTTCTATTCATAACAAAATTCATTGCCACGATTTCTTAATATGTGGAGGTCAACTTTTTCATTATACTAAAGTTCCTGAAAATATTCGTTTAAATAGGTATGCCTTTAGCGAGGACTATCTGGGTAAGTGCTTCACTGTGCATATTTATGCACACATGTGAAAGAATTTAGTGCGAAAATGCTTTTAGAATAGTTACGACCAAATTTTTTGGCATAAATTGAAGATTTTTCCATATTGCTTATAGAAAAGATGTTCACAGACTGAAACATTTATTTAAGAAAGCGATGAAGATAATAAGGAAAATATTCATAAAAAATTTTTAAATTATAAATATTATTTATCCTTCACTGTTATATAGTGAGTGATAAAGACTATTTATATTGATAGCGCAAATAAAATATCAAATTTTCGAAAGTTGTTTACAATTGAGTTACAAAGTTATACTAAAAATAAAGCCAATACAGGTTTACAATTTAATCTGTTCTGAACCGCGACAAATACAATATAAGGTATTTCTCCTGCCTTCTTCTCATGCCTTCGTAGTGGTCAGCATGTTCGATGCGTAACCGAGAGGTCCGCGGTTCGAATCCCGGCGAAGGCGTTGCTCATTTTTCATATCTCCTGCTTCGAAATAACCTAATGTCTCTACAACAATTTAACTGTTTAGTAAAAAAAAGCTAAAACGAATATTTTCATAATATATTAAATACAAAATGTATTTCATGAAAACAATGGCCTTCTTTATGCATCTTATAGATGTTTTTACGCCTAAATTTCTTCTTTCACTTTTAAAATCAAAATGCTAATAAAGAGGAAATTTCCTGAAAGATAAAAACATTTTACCCCTATAAAGCTTATCAATAGTATCAGAAGAAAGCATACATCCTGCCTCATCATTATTCTTTTTCGTATTGCAACGTTAAAGTAATTCTAGACAAACTTTTTATGAAAATGTGAGAAGGTAATTCTTCTGAGAGAAGGAAAAAGTATGGTATAAGGAATAGAGAGTAAGAAGTCATACTCTGAAAAGATTTTAAGTAAAATAAAATTTCATTTTACCGGCAGAAAGATGCAGATAAAGTTAAGATTAATGCATAACTGATAAGATAATTCCTTAGGGTACGCAGTTACTATAGAAAGATGTTTTTAAACTACATTGTTTGAAGTAAAACAGTTAAACGAAACTTATTTTCTTTGAAAACTTTCAATTTTATTTAGAGATAGTAATGTGTTTGCTTTAAGAATTTTAGGGAGACAGTCAGCTTCAAAAGTATTCATAGAGTAGTAAAATAAAAGGTGAAAACTTATTATATCATTTTCTTCGCAAATAAATATGAGTATTTAATATTTTTATATACTGGGATACACAATGAAGAAAAATTTTTTTTTAAAATTCCTTTTATTTTTTCTGAATGCATCAAAAATACTCATGCACTACATTCAAAAGAATTAATTACACATATTTATTTTATTTTTATTAATATATGCTCGGATATCTTTTAGCTTTCTTAAATGATGCTAATCTTCTGGGCTTTGAATTAAGTTTTTACAAAATTCTCGTATAATTTTGTTCCATTTCTATTGTAAAGCTTATTAGGAATGCATTTTTATCAGGAATTTGATGAATTTTTGTGTTTTCTTGCAAATGTGCCCATACATGTTCTATGATACACAGTCCAGTCACATTAATGTGACCACCACGTACTTTCCATGTCAGAGTTAAATAACCAATCACAGAAGGCTGGTGGCAGCACAGTGCAGTTGAGCGTATATAAAGGGTGTGTGAGGGCTTCGGAAAACATTTCAATCGTTGGCGTAATGCAGAAACGAAGCGATTTATCCGACTTCCAAAAGGGCATGATCATTGGCTTTCGGGCCAAGGGTGGAAGCATTTCCGAAACGGCTGAGTTTGTGAACTGTTCGCGTGCCGCCGTGGTAAAAGTGTACCGTGCATGGCAAAATGGGACTGTCCAAAATCAGCGACGTGGCAAATGTGGTGCACCACGGGCCATAGATGACAGAGGCGAACGACGGTTGCGGAGATGCGTTCGGGCAGATAGACGGGCTACCGTTGAGCAACTGACCACCAAAATGAACCAAGGGGCTACCAAAAGTGTCTCCCAAAGTACTATTCAGCGAACATTGCTGCGTCTGGGCCTCCGAAGCAGACGCCTGGTTCGTGCACCTATGCTGACTGCTGTTCATCGACGGCGAAGGCTAGAATTTGCACGCCAGTACAGCAGCTGGACGTCCACTGAGTGGCGACAGGTTGCGTTTTCGGATGAATCGCGTTTTATGCTCCATCGGACAGATGG
This sequence comes from Stegodyphus mimosarum, assembly GCA_000611955.2. Classification (NCBI taxonomy): domain Eukaryota; kingdom Metazoa; phylum Arthropoda; class Arachnida; order Araneae; family Eresidae; genus Stegodyphus; species Stegodyphus mimosarum. Next base: position 908,122 of record KK122182.1, read on the forward strand.
ACGTTGGCGTATAAGGCGTGAAACCTCTGAAAGGAACCACCCTGCAACCATTGCCGGAACGGTCCAAGCTGGAGGCGGGAGCATTATGGTCTGGGGAATGTTTTCCTGGCATTCTCTAGGTTCACTGATCATTGTGGAAGGCACAATGGATCAATACAAGTACGCATCTGTCCTTGCGGACCATGTTCACCCCTACATGCGCATTGTTTTTCCTCAGGATGATGGCATCTTCCAGCAGGACAATGCGAGGTGCCATACAGCTGCCAGTGTACGTGCGTGGTTCGAAGAGCACCAGGATGAGTTTACCGTCCTCCCCTGGCCAGCAAACTCACCTGACTTAAACCCAATCGAGCATCTGTGGGACCATCTCGATCGAGTTGTTCGCGCCATGGATCCTCAACCGCGTAATCTAGCGCAGCTGGCCACGGCATTAGAGTTGGCATGGCTCAACATCCCAGAGAACACCTTCAGGGACCTCTGTAACTCTCTTCCTGCACGTCTCGCAGCAGTCCGCTCTGCGAAAGGTGGTTATTCTGGCTTTTGACAGATGGTCACATTAATGTGACTCGACTGTGTATTTATGTCTGTTGACTCAGGAGGTATAATATTAATTTCTTGCGCACTTTACACAAAAGCCACAGCCCTGATATCTCAAGCAGTGTGCTTCGGATCGTTATTGTGCTGAAATACAAGAATCACTTATATATCCAATTTTTGAGCACTCTGAGATTTTTTAAAGTATGTCTCTATTGAAATCTGTCCATTTTTCCATCGATAAATGTCAATCTGCTAACTCGATAAGCAGACATACACCTCCAAAAAATTATACTGACACCAACATATTTTCCTGTCTTCTTTGAAGTGCTGTTCTTGACTAACGCCATATTTTAAAATTTACATCAGGTTAAAAAATTTTAATTTAGATTAATCGCAAAATATAACATTATTCCATTTTTTTACTGTATCAAAGCAACATTCTTTATTACAAAGTAATAAAATATAATTACGTGATTGTTCTTATATTAGTGAGTCATGTAAGTAAAGGAATGAGAAAAGTATTTGAAAACTCAGAATATGGAAAAATCCTATGCGTTATTATCTTATTACTAGAAATACTTCTGTGAAATTATATTTACTTATACTTCTGTTATTGTTTTGACTTTTCCTAATGCGACTCTTTCCGTCCAAAAGTCATTTAACTGAATATATTGGTAAACACCGAATAAAATGGATAAATTTCAGAATTAAATGGATTTACAGTATTTTAAATTCATTGGGGATAAATTTAGGGGATGAAAATATGTTGAAAACACTGGTGCAAAATTCAGTACAAACAGAGTTAAACAAAACATTTCATTTAAAAATGCAAAACGTCTGTCTTGTTTTAAAGTCCCTCAGTTTTGTTGTTCAAAGAATAACTGCAGATCAAGATTCTGAAGACAGCAGTGGACTTATAACTGCATAAAAATAATTAAAGAAAACATTTTTTGTGAAAACTTTATTTTTAGTAACTGAGAAAATCACAGTTGAAGTTACATTTCTGAAAATTATAAGCATCAGGGATCGAGGAAGTTAATTTACGGAGTACTAAGGCTAGGCCTTTACCTCCACCTCATCAAAAGGTAAAAATGTATTACATCAAAAGAAGGGTTTATCTAATAGGGTAGAAATTTTGAAAGCCAAAATAAAAATAATAGCTTAATGAACAATGCCTTCCGCATGAGAAAAAAGGTAAAACCTCAAAGAAGGTCTTTTTAATTAAATTCTGTGTAGAAACATAAGGACCAGAATCAATTTAGAAGGGGGCAATAATCATTAAAAAAATTTGGAAAGAAGCAAATTACAAGCTTAGATCGAAAATGGTTTGACCAAATAAAACTATCCGTTTTAAGAGATCCCCATTCTGTCTGCATTGAAAAATGTTGATTTTTTCTGTAAACCGGACATCAAACTAAGGATGAATTTTGCCTAAATTTAAATTCCAATCTGAAGTACTTTCTTTCAGTAATTTTACAGTTCAATAATAAACTGCTTACTAGGATGACCATAACGGCTTCTTTTATTATGGCAGTTTATATCATTATCATTTGGATACTTGCGAGATGGCAAACTGAATTTAATTCTTTTCGACGCAATTAAAAATTAGAATAATTTCTACAAGTTATTGTACATTTCCTCAAAATTTTTCACATCAGCTGCTTACTTAAGCGAACTGAATAACAGAAGCTAAACTTCAGGTTTGAATGCTATACATTACTTTTATAAACCAACGAGACATGAAAGTTATAGATATTTTCAGTGGAATAACAATCATTGTAGCACTGTAATAAGAGTATAGCGTTAGCTTCTTGTATTTCTTGCTAAAATTTTATTACTTATTAAACAAACTGCAGTGGTGCATAGAAAAAAGGGTAATATTATGATATTCAAGCTGAAGTATAGCACAGTCTAAATAACAGAAAGTAGTAACAACACTATTAACAACTCTGTTTTTAAAAAGCATTTTAAACTAGATTAGCGGGATACGACATTAATGTCCGACTCCATGATGAAGCCAGTTAAAATGGCTCACGAGTGCTCACTAGTTTTCCTCTCAAACTTTGCATAATTTTAGAGGAAATTCTTGGCAAATGCCTAGCTCAATATTCGGAAATGAGTAAGCAAACACAATTCAAACTTAAAATTCTATGCCATATTCATTCTAAGTAATATTAAATCCCTTCACAGTCTCTGCAATCACCATTCTCGTTCGAGCAGTTACCTATTTGTCAAATTTTCAGTTTTATTCGTTTATTTGGCCCTGGCAAGCAAACGCTGCTTAGCAGGAGGGATGCCTTCATGGAGGATTTTCTTATGGTTTCCATGCTACACATCGAAAAAAACCACGAAAATGCCTACACAGCAGCTCGTTTAAGGGGATTCAAACCCAGGTCGTATTTCCAGCATTCAGAAGAATTTAACACTCACCCGCTGGTGGGGCTTTCCCAAGGCAAGAGGACCCCATTTTGTATCCAGCTGGTAACAGAAATGTTATCACTTTTTTATGCTAACGTTATTTTCAAAAAAAGCTTTCAAGAAACGTATTTTAAGACACAACATAAAAATAATGAAATGCAAAAAACTTAGAAAAAATTTTATTTTGTTTCAAGTTTCTAACTGTAGTTTTCTAAAATGTACCAATACCTATAAAATTAAAATGCATAAAATTAGACACCGCGCTCGTAGAAAGCATGATGCATCATTACAATTTAAATTTTTTTCGGAGCATATTTTCTTCAAAATTTAAGGGAAAAGAGCACATTTATAGAAGTCCCTACATTGTTATAATGTTACATATGACCACATTTTCCTCCTTTATAATTTATGTTTTACGAAAGCATTATAAATTGAAATAAATTGTGATAAATAATTTAAATCAATGTTCCCGACACCAGTTATTTATATTTTCAAAGCTTTTATGTTAAATATCAACTGTCATTCACAAGCGAACTTGATAGAATGTAAAATAATTTAGAACAAAATAATTTGAACACAAGGTTGAGCTTTCTTACCGCTAACAAAATTTCTGCTGTTAAACATCAATAACATCTTACAAAATGATAAATAATGAAATGATGAATGTGGAGATAAAGTTCAGTAAATATTTGCGGAAAATTATTTACAATAGCAAATAAAAAAATGAAAGATTGCTTAGTTATTTTCGATCTTTTCAAACCCATGGTAGTTAAATACAAAGAAAAATTACACTAAAATTTTAAAAAAATAATTTAACGTGCCGCTTCAGCGCGAACGTCTGTTTTAAGTTCTTCAGACTTAATTTTTCCGACCCTTTTTCAGTAATTATTTTTAATCTTTACTATTGACGTATTTATGATATAAATCGGTTCATTTAATCACTGAAATCATTTATTTTTAATATCATGTAGCGCTTATATTGAGAGAATTCAGATTACATCACTCTGAGAATAATTTTCTCATCTGGTATTTTGCATTTCCCTCCTAAAAATCCAAAATATTTTTCTAGTTTAGTTTTTTTTAATTATGGGAAAGCACAAAAGTTTATCCGCCTAAGGATGTTAATATTTTGGACCTGGATGTTCTGAGAGAAACTGGCTCCTATTTTTGTTACACATAGGAAAAATCTGATACAGAAGATGTGACACAATAGAACAGAAAATTTTAATAATCTTTCTAAGAAAACAAAATATGTCCATTCACTATAAAACTCGAAACCCAACCAATCAGACCATATCCATAAAACACAGATTCCTTCGTGAAATTGCTGTTATGCATACATTAACCCAGCACTGATACCTGCTAGCTATCCGATTAATTATAGTTAAGAACACATACGCTATTTAGATAAAGATAGGTATGTCTTCAAGGAGACTTTTTTGGGAAACTAACTCGTAATATAAGCGCGAAGAAAACTGAAGTCTTCACACAAACAATTCTATAGCTGCCAGGAAACTGATTCAAGGCGAATTAACTGTTTCGTAATTATAACCACTCAAGCACTTGTTGGTTACTCTTGTATAACAGAATGCATTTCTAAGTTGATGAAGAAAATTACTTTTTCCTTGTATTTTTAATGAATAAACCGTGGTATGAATGCGTTCATAAGTTAGCAAGTTATTAAATAATGTTCTTCCCAACATTTGAACTCAAAAATATATTTCAAATCACTTGTCAATTATGTCAGTCACTTGTAAGTTATGTCAGTCACTTGTAAGGCATTTGTCAGTCACTTTTAAGTTATGTCATAATAAAATTTTGCAGCAACTGGAACAGTGCAATGAATTGCAGAAACCTCCTGAGAAAGGAAACAATCTTACGGAAAAGAAATATGCAATACTTTGTTAGCTTTAAACGCTATGGATGGAGAACGGCAGAATTTTTTTAAACCATAGGTTAATCGGTTTTGCCGAAGTCCGCTACTATTGAGTGGAAGAGAGTCTAGTAGCGAGGCAAGTGTCCGCAGTACAAAGCACCACGGAGGATAATTCTGAAGGTCTTTCACCTCTCTTCACTTACCACCAAACCATTCGAGAGGATTTTCGGCTCACCATATACTATTTTGAGTGCTATTGCATGCATTTACAAACACCCATGCGTTCTTCGGATTCGAACTCGGGCCCTTCGGTATGGCAGTCAGTAACGACTGCACCGTATGGGCCGTTTAAAAGGTCTGATTTGCATCATTGAGGAAAATAGTGAATTGGTGACGGCTTTGTGTCGGGATGAATTTCATATTAAGTAGGGAGCCCCAGTAATGAGCCAAAGAAGCTTTTGCAGTGTCTCCAGAATTCTAGTATTACTTGTAGAAGTATTCATCCAGGCCAAGGATGCGTATGTGATGAAAGATCTCGTAATTGCAGTATTACGCTTTAACTTAATACCTGTGTGCCAGCTGAAGCTACGATTTAACGCAACCCTAAGTAGTACTTCATATTATTCACCAATAAAAGACATTTGTCAAATAATTGCAGTTCACTTGCGACCGTGGAAGGAAACCTAATGAAACCAATCTATTTAAATATACGAAAACAAAATCCAGGATAATAAGAATTACCTCTATAGCAACTAGTAGTCGCCTTATTCTTTATTAAACATTAGAAAGAGCGGAGTTATACATTATTATGCGTAACGATATCCAGCAGAATCTTTCAGTTCATACAAACGACCAGCAAAGAATTGAACACCAGTTTGTTTCGAAAACATGAATAAGCTTTCGAAGTGACTTTCAGTTTTGGGATATTTATAAGAATTTAAATAGATTCCTTTTTAGAAATTGAAAGTATTCTTTATATTAGAAAAATTTAATTTTGCATATTTATGAAATTCAAATAACTAATATTAAAAACTGCTGTTGCGTTGGCCATTTCATTCATAACGGTTTGTCAAAGAGTAGTTTTGGAAATATAGTAAATACGAAGCCAAAAACATTTTCCAAAAAAAAGGGGGGGAAGAAAGAAAAAGTAAACGCTAACTTAAATCTTATCTTACTTTTTAAACATAAAATTTTTCGGCGCTTTAGCTGTTACCGGTTATTGGAATTTCAGGAAAGGCTTCACAATTTGTACATATATGAAACTAAGGTAATAGAAAAGAATATTCGGGTATTTTGAAACTGTCACGATGACTTCAACTCCTATCATACAGCTTCCAAAAATATATTTTTCAATTCACGAGGACTGAAATGGAGATCTCTCATAAAAAGGAAGTTGGACTTTTTTATTACAATATTGGCCTATACCTCGTAAGATAAACATCAAATACGAGTAAATGTAAGTAATGGATCATTTGTAACAGCCATGGTTATGCCAAGATGAAAAGAGCATGTACTGTATCATCTGAAGAACCGCTGTATATGAACTACAAGAAGTAGGGTAAGCATGTAGATTTATTTTGAAAACCAAATATTTGAAAAAGAGGGAGAAAATAAATTTATTCGAACATCTTAATATTTTACAGCACAATCTTAAATTCCCTAATTACTTGCATATCTCTAAAACAACTAAAAAATAACTGCTTATTAATGCTAGAAAGATTTGTTTCTTCGTTTTAAAACGACTAAGCGGGACTGCTTTTCGAATGAGTGTTTGACTATGAATGTACTGTTTGTGTAGTGTTGAATGAAGTGTTTGACTATAAATGTAGCTGACAGAAGGAAAAAAACGTAAGTACTTGATTGAAATGTGTGTTGCCAAACAGAAGTATGAAGTTTTACTTAGAAAAAGCGAAATGTTATTATCCTGCTGCTAAAATTTGTTAGTCTGCTTAATATGGCGATCATTTATCATTTTCTTTCACAATGCTTTTCGCAGAATTTCTACACTTCTAAATTAAGTACAAGCGATCTGAGTGATAACCGAGGAGTTTTCTCTAGGATTTCATTTCTTTGATAAATGCACTTTTGCCTGTTGACATATGGCTTTAAATATATTTAGCTTTTCTATTACACTTTATTTCAACAGTTTATTAAGCATTTAACATTTCATTGCTAAAATCTATTAAATTGCGAGTTGTTAAGCAGTAAACTGCATTAAAACCCTTCTAAAAATGTTTCTGCAAAATTCTCAGAAATTATGGAATTCCTATCGAGTGATGAAATGGTTACAAAGAAAGTAAGTACAGTTTTCAGTTAGTTGGTTCGGAGTAACAAACGTATTATGATAACAGCTAGTAAATGCGAGTTAAGTTAATTGCCACTTGATGTATTTCGAGGGTGATTCACTGAACAACTTGAAATCTATTCACCAAACTCCCCAAAGAAGCGAAAGGTAAAAGAAATGATGGAGCTATCTTGCACAAAATTTTTATAAACCAGGTCGGAATTACAAGGGAATTCAAAATTCTGCTAGAGGTATGATGACCTCAAATACCGCTATTTTCAGGTTGTGAGAACAACTGCAACGATTATGGAAGTGTGTATGGTCTCTAATGAATATTATGGAAAAACAAAAGAAAACGTTGCTGGTAAAGGACGAAATGTCCTGTTTGGTGTTAACTTGAAGTCACAACACAGACTTCATATCTTTAAATGCAAGAATGATATTCACTTCAATACACATATTTCAGTTAATAGATAAGTGATGCTTTTTAAACTGCATAATTTGTATTAAGTATTTTAGATGTATTGAAAGAGCTTAAGACATTTATTTTGAAAATAACTTTCTTGGAAAATAGATAATTACATACATGACATGTTTCATATTAGTTGGTTTAATTAACTGATTGTGCAAAACACGTGAGAGTTCTCTTAGCTCAGGAGAAATGCCTTCATGGACAAATTTCTTAAAGATGCTCTCTCATACTGAGGTTACACATGCAGAAAACCGCAAAATATTATGCATTAAGCCTCATTATCTCGAACCAAACTGGGTCGTTTGTATGGATTATGACAAGTATACAAAAACTATCTACCTAAGGGGAACAACAATTTGTGGAGGATGTTTTAAGGGAAACTGGCTTTGATGTGTTCAGATCTAATCCACTCTGGCACCGAGGAGACTCCTTAAATATTGAAAATATACAAATATGCATCAACCAAGTTAATATATCTAAATTTATTTTTTTTCCAATGGCGGGCTCTAGCCGTTTATAGACGTTAGCCACTACTAAGGCCGGAAGCTGTGGTCTTTTTGTTATTGAGGCACTTAATAGACGGGTCACCGTTACTCCTATGAAGGGAATGAACAAATTACATCCATCCTTTTTCCGAGATTCGAACCCGGCTGTTGGGTACGGCAGACAGAATCACTAATCACTTGTTTGTCTGGGCGGGTGTTTAAAAATATACTCCGTAACTAATTTAGTTAACTTAATCTCGATTTGAAACATAAAATTTTATCAATAAATAGCTAATGTTCGGATGTAATTAACTTTCTTGGTAACGTAATTTGATTTTAACAAATTTTAAGTTAATGACTAAATCAACACTGTAAACCTAAATCACCTGACATTATACAAATAAGTTTAAAATTCTTACCCGTTATACCCAAGTATTTCAATGTGTATCATTGTTCCATAAGCCATCCACCGTAAAATGCCAGTGAATAAATGATTATTCGTGATTTACGATTTATTGGTCACTCAGATGTGATAATAATGTGATGTCACACGCGAAAGGTCAAGGGAGAATTGATAACTCGGAATTTTTAGCAACTCAGTGGATGCGACTGAGTTCCTGAACTATAAATAGAGAGATATTTTTGTAGCAGTATTTCAAATATGATGTTGTGCTTCAGATCGTTATGTTTAAATAACAGATCATGAGATAATTTTTACATAAAGCAAGTTACATTTCTTGTAAGTGTAATATTTTCCCTTGGAAAATTGCGTGTTATTTCCAAAATGAGTATTTTGTACACAAGAAAAATATATTTAGTGATAGGATTTTCAACTTGTTTTCTACATTTTAAGGAAATTCTGAAACTATGAATATTATATTAACTCAACCATTGCATGAAATGTGAAGGCAGAAGGAAGAAATATATTACATTGTGAATATTTTACAGCAGCGTTTCATATTCTGTGGTTCTCGAAGCTTGCCCTTCTGGTCCTCCTAGATTTCCAAATAGAAAATAAAATTCAAATTAAGTGCTTACACCACACTGTAGCTAGAAATCTCAAAATTTGGAAATTACCCATAGCAATCACTTATCTCTTTTTCACCCGAGACTGTCATTTTATGAAAAAAAAACTGACTCATATAAAATGCAATGGGCTGAAATCGACTTTATGTACGCGCCGATGTTAGACCTAAGCTCAGCGACATACATACAAATATAGAATGGCTGTACAGTAGTTTAGCAGTCTCATCCATTTCCTTAATGGCAATATTAACATGTATTTATTCTTTGATTAATGATATAGAGAGTATCCAAACTATAATGGCCTTTAATTGTTAAAAACGAATATAAATTTTCATACATTCACTTCATTACTTGATACCAATAGCAATTTTTAATGAATTTTATTAAAAACATAAATAGCCGATGCTAAAAGAGTTACTTCCGAATGGGACAAGAGTAAAGTGGTATGCAGATCACTAATTTACAAAGTGGTACTCGCTTGAAAAAAAGTTTGATAGGTTAGGTTAGGTTAGGTATAAGTGTAGGGGGCCACCTATTATTTACCCTGGGTAAGTAGGTATAGGCCCCTTACGCTAGCTATCCAGATTAGTAAAGCCTTCCTGGGACCCACGGTGCCGTTTTGGTGTAGAGGTGCTTCTGTTGTCTGGAGCAAGCGACATCACAAGCTCTGCCACTGCTGGCGGCGTCACTGTCTTATGCCAATGTCTACTTTGGCTGCTATTGCATGTTCATCATACCTAGACGTTCATTGCTTGTAGATTCAATCTATGTGCTTAATTTGGTTGTTGATGAGTACATTGAAGTTTTGGAATAATTTAATTACTCATATAAGTTCGTTGACTAGCTGGTGTGTTTAAGTGCTTCTTACCATTTATATGACGATTTGAACTATTTTGAAATGTTTTCATTATTTGCTGTTTTAGCTAAGGATTCGATTAATCATTGGAGGTTATTCTTTAATGAATGAGTTGGAGGATCACTCTGTGTTGCACAGTTCTAGACCCTTTGATGCCAGAGTGTCCATTATTTGGGATATGCGCTTCCTCATATGGTTATTATTGAGTGCGCATCTGAGATACGGATTCACGTCTTGGTCTAGTCTTGGTCTTGTTAGGTGCAGATTTGCTGTTATGGTGCATGTGAATAGGTAATGTTCTGGATCTCCCCTCTGCCCACATACACAAAGATCTGAAAGTGAGAGATTCCTCTTGTAGAAGTATGTGGGGAAAGGGCCATGGCCTGAGATCAGCCATGTTATTTGTCTACTTATGACGTTTGGAGTAGAGCATATTTTTGGATACAGGTCGTATGTGCGCCTGCCCTGTTCAGCGAAGTCCCACCAGTTCTGCCATGCTTTTTCAAAAGCAATCTTGAGTTGCATCTTGAGGTGGGAGTCTGGCCATGGAATGGATAGTTTCGTTGCATTGAGGCCCCTAGCTGCTTCTTTTGCTAGGACATCCACTTCCTCGTTGCCCTTGTTGCCGACATGCGCTTTAATCCATATTATGAAATGCTGCTTTGTTGTGTTAGAGGCAGTACTGAGGATTTCCTGGATTATTGGGGATCTATTCGTTGGGGAGGCTATTGCGTGCATGACGGATAAGCTGTCTGTAAAAAGATGGCAAGTTTTAAAGGAATGGCGTATACTGTATTTGATGGCTTCTAATATTGCTATTGCTTCTGTTTGGAAGACACTGTTTTCTACGTTTAGTTGAAATTTCTGCTCTTCTGTCAAATGATTACCTAAATATACTTTTAGCGCACATCCTTTTCCGCAGTCCTGGCCAGAACCATCTGTGTAGATTTGAGGGAATTTGTTCATGAATGGCTCTTTGTTGATGCAGAGAGTTATATTATTCTTCACTGCAGGATGTCGCTCATACGGATGTGAGGCAGTGGAGTAGCATTCTGCTTTGAATTCTCTTCCATTGTGGGTGCAATTCTTTCTTAAGTGCAATACAGTTGATTTTATATACTCTTTTTCTGCTGCTATGAAGAGAGGGGAAATTTTAGCAATCTGACACAATGCGGCATTCGATGTTGTCCTATATCCTCTGGTGTAGTTGAGGAGAAAAGGCCTTTGAATTGTTTGCAGTTTTTTCAGTTTACGGGAGGACATTGGGTTTGCCCAAATTGCTGCTCCATAGAGAGCTATTTTTTCGATAACAGAGAAATAAATCACCTTTTGTATTTTTGTGTTAATGCCCCAGCCAATTCCTTGCATTCTTCGTAAGTTTGTTGCTATTTTAGATATTTTGTTTTTTACATAATCTAGATGGTCTGCAAAGTTCAGTTTGTTATCTATGATAATGCCTAGATATTTAACAGATTTGGAAATTTTAATCTTTTTATTTTCGATATGAAATTTTGGGAGTCTGGAGATTTTCTGTGAAGGCTTGTTGAAGATTGCTGCTTGTGACTTTTCGTGAGATATGATTAGTTTTTGCTGCTTGCATAATTCATTAAAAATATTTAGTGTGCTATTTACATTATTCTCGAGCACGTCTCGTGTTTTACCATTAACTACAAAGGCCGCATCGTCAGCGAAGGCGATGCATGTTGTGTGTGACGGCCATTTGTGTTGGATAATTTTATCGAAAGCCAGATTCCAGAAGTCCACGCTGAGGCAGGAGCCTTGCGGACAGCCTCTTTCTTGATTCTTTTCGATTAGTCTGTTATTATACAAAATAATACTTTTTCTATCTGTAAAGTAGCTTTGAATGGTTTGGTAGATATTTTTCGGGCATTTGATTTCTCTGAGTGTGCCTAAGACCTCAGGCCACCACAGAGAATCAAATGCTTTTTTAAGATCTAGGCAGAGAAACGCTGAGTGCAAGTTCTGAGATTTATTGCTGGATATTTGCTCTATTACTGTACTTATAGCATGAATGGTACTTCTGTTCGGGGTGAACCCAAATTGGAATTGACTTCCACAGTTTTCTTTTTTAATGTGATGCCTTAAGCGATTTGCCAGGGCTCTCTCGAAGACTTTGCCTAGAGAAGGTAGTAAATTGATAGGCCTGTAAGAGCTTGAAAAAAGTTTGATAAATAAACGAAGGGCGAATATAGATCCAACAGTATACGTACATTTCAAACTTAATGGGTAATACAGTAAACTTGCGAATAACGGTGGCGGACAAAACTGCTTACCAAAAATGCAAAAAGAAAAAGGGCAATTCGTGGAATAACATAAGATTTGGGAGTTAAATGTTAGTGATCTAGAATACACAAACATTATTGCATTATTTATTTAAATTTTTCGATCGTATAAATAAATATAGTGCATAGCCATTAATCTTTTATTTCATAACGACTCCTGAAATAAAAGAGTAAATGTAAACAAAAAATAGTAACAGGTATATTTTTCTGACAATGAGTAATTGACAGCTGCTCTACCACTGACTGTACCCTAGCCCTGGTTAGCTGTTGCTTCACATTTTTATAAAACTTCTTCTCACATTAGTTTTGGCTTTGATTGCTTCCTTGTTAAGCATTTTTGTTTTGAGCAGTAATATATATCATTTCAAGTAAATTTTACTTTTTGTTGCCTTCTCGATTACTTAGATGACCAAGATGGCAGTCTGTTGAAGGAGATGATGATGCCTTGCAGTGAGAGCATCGAATTAGAAAGGGGAGAGGAAAGAAGAAAATATCATGAAATAAAAAGTTCTGACTATTTTACGCTAATTTGGACTCGATTATATTGTTAAAATTCTGTTATAAAGATTCATTTTCTAACTTGTCATATTAATGTTATTTCCTAACTCAGTTTGTTCATTTCTTTATTTTCATTTTCATTCACTCAGTTTGTTCATTTACTTTGTTTATAGTACGTTCTTTCTACTTTGAACACTGATTTAATTTACGGAACTAAGTGAACTTATTCTCCAGATTCGTAAACTTATTTTCCAGATTAAATGTTATAGTATTTTTATTAAGTCTAATATCTATTATTCTCCCTTATTTTTCTTTTTTTGTAATTACCTTTGGATTAACGGGGTTTTTCTTTAACAGCAAACTCTTGAATTTCTGGGTCAAACGAAATTTTTAATACAAATGGGAATCATTTCATGTAAAGTTACTGTTAATGTTTGCATTGTGTTTCATACTTTCTGTAAGCTCCTGTGATATTTTGTGGTATATGGGGAATTGTTTGTGTTTTTAATAAAAAACAAATAAATAAATAAATAAAAACCAATGTACAGGAATATTTAAACACGAAATTTTGAGCTTTTCAAACACGAATGTTTAATGTTTTTTAATAATTTCTTCCTGGAGCGCGTGGGTCATTAAGGGCAGTACTCGTTCAAGGTAGTAAATTTTCTCATTTTACCTTTTTCAACTTAGAAGTAACTAACGTAACTAGGGATATAAGCTAAATTCTTTAATAGTTAAGAAATGTTAGTGATATTATTTAGAGAGAATTTGTGATATGTGACCAAATTTGATACTTTTACAGATCACTAGAGATTGTGAACTTAAATAGGATTCCGCAGGACGCAGACCCAAAGTTTTAAAATTTTACCCTATATAAAAACGTACGAAGACTGTTGAAGACTGTTGGACAATAAGCTACTGAGTATAGGTAACACTTTCAAGACACTCATCAGTTTCCTATGTGCATTTTCAGGTGCTTTTACAGTCCGACTTCCTGGTAAACAAAGTAAGCTATTGATTTTAACAGTTAAGTCATTGAAAGTTAAGCTTCGCATTACAGTTTAAAACTCAAGGGGATTTTTTCCATTAATAAATGTTACAAAATTAAAACAAAATATCAGAAAAAGGAACGAAAAACTGCATAGCTAAAAATAATAATTGTTTTCTTTACTGTTCAATAATATTAAATCTCAGTCGGAAATATTTTCAATTTTAAAAATTCTGCTGTTTGTTTCTGCATTTTTTCGAAATAAATTGATAAAAATAGAAAAGTATCAAAATATTAAAAAGCGCGTTATCTGAATTAGAATTAAATAAATAGCTTTGATTGTTTCAGTCTATATATTACAGTAAAATATGTTACTGTATTTTTTTTATTATAACTAGATTCTATTTTTATGCAGACTAGATTTTTTACGCGCTACATATTTTAGGAACACAAGATGTAGAGTTACAAACTTTACACTCAGCATATTATACGTTATTTGAAACTTATACCATGAGTAAAAACGTGACATAAAATAAAGCGTTTTGTGAAAAGTTATTAAAAAGCACAGAATGTTAATTAAGCGATTCACTTCACTACGCTGGTGTACAGTGCACAGCTATAGAAGAAAAATGAAAATTCTGCTGCCTTCTCCACAGGCAACATCTTTCTCTTATATTTCTGACTTATTTTTTACCGAAAAGAGAAATAATAAAACAACTAGATAATGTTAAAAATTTCTTTTCGATAGAAAAGGTCTCCAGCCATACTGCCAGTTATGTTACAGCTATCTGATTAAAGATCATATTGCGTCTATAGAGTACATAAGCTTTAATAAGGGTCAAATTTTTCTGCTAGTGGGATTGTGCATTCGAAAGATCATTAAAATCAAGTGACAAAACAAACAAATAGAATAAAAATATCGCTTAAAATCTGGATGGATAATTATACTTTAGCAAACAAAGGATAATATGTCTTCATAACTGCAGCAAGAACAATACTCTCCCCGGAGTATAAAAAATAAATAAAGAACCATTGGTGACTATTAGTTGGTTTATGTAAGGCTGGGAAATTTTTTAGGAATGTCTAAAATTTATTCACCTGGTGATAGTAGATAAGATGTGAATTCGTCACTGTATATTGGAAACTAAACAAGAGAGCACTATGTGGAAGAATAATAAATTTCCCCAACTCCTCAAAGGGTCTATTGGGAAGACCATCAGCTACCAATTTTACGGATGAAGATTCTCATTGGTTATTTGCCAGCTAACATGTTAATATGTGTTAATTCTTCAGATATTTTACCCAACTTTCGAGGACTAGAAAGCCGGGCCGAACTAAGAAAAAGGCATATGAGGGCTCTGTCTGAGGAGGGGAATGCCACCGTGGATGACCTAAGGGAAACTAGCTCATTCATGTTAGACATGGGGAGAAACCACGAAACCCACCCATGCAGTCAGTCCGTCCGACCGTAATTGAATCCAGTCGAACTCCCAGCATTCAGCTACTTTAACTATTCAGCCACTGCACCGTCAAATAGAGCTGAAGTTTTCCACACTTACATTCAACAATGAGAGAGCCATCCGCTCCCTTATTCAGTAAACCTGGTTCAACCTACTTTTTGTTGGCTTGTTTCAGAAACTGGCGTAATTCAACATTTGTGTTACGTTACAATGACCACGACAACATGTAAAATGCCGTTAGCTAACGGCTTCAGAGCTGCAGGCGGAATATTTTCTGCAGCTGATATTCAACAGTAACTGATCGAAGTGAAACTTCGTTTAAAGTTTGAAACTGCATATAGGGCATCGAGTCATTTTTATTTCGTTTTATGCTAGGCTTAAAATTTACCGAATGCTCCTCCAGAAACAACAATCCCAAATCGCACGTACGCTTTCTAAAAAGTGATAATAAAATCTAATGTTTGGAAAGTTTTTTTGCGAAATGAATTTTTTAAAAGTAAATTACGCCACAGGTAATTTGAAAACAAAACAACAGCTTACAATAAAATTTGAAACTCGGTCAAGTAAACATTAAGCCAGCTCATAATCATCTGTACCAATAAATAACTCTTATCTAAAAGTAGTTGGTCTTTTGTGTCTCATTTCACTTCATAAATGTTTTTCCTGTGATAAACAAATGAAAATCTTTTCTAACTAGTAATGGAAATTTATGATGACAAACTTGTGAAAAATATCTCCTTCGAAGATTTAGGAATTTCTAAGACTTCATTTACATTATATGTGGGAAGAGCAAATCTGAGCAACAAACCAGTACGATCCAGAGTACATCTCACCCGCCTGGCCACATTGTAGCCCTATGGCAACAAACCAGTACCAAATAGTACTAAAAACTGCTAGTTTGGAAAGATTTTGCTCAGTCAATCATGTATGGGCCCCATTCTGAATGACTTCATTGTTACGTTCATTCAAAACAAAATCTAAGGGTTGCTTCTGAGATCGAGTTACTTTAAGCTAAAACATTTGTTACCTTAAATATAAAGCAACAACTAGGGCAGACTCAGTAACAACTAAAAAATTTGTATTTGTGGATAAACAAAAGCACTGCAGAGTTCTGAAAACATACAATTTTAAAAAATATGTAATTAAAAGATTACTTCTTTAATTAATATGTGTCAGAATATACAGCATCAACTGCACAACATTTTAAAATTTCAATGTTTCGATTGAAATATAAATATACACATTCTTAAAAGGAGTTTTACTTGCACTGTATTAAGAATGAGAAGTTTTAATTGAATACAGCATATGGGAAACTGCAGTTGTTGTAATCCCTTAAGAGAGTAGCTCTGAGTATTAAACCGATTAGAGAGCAATATTTATCACATTTATATAAGCTGTGAATTACGGCAGTATTAATTACTGCTTACACTATGCATTAATACCTCGATGTTAAGAGCAATTTATGGCTGATATTGTTCGCGTTAAAGCCATTTGCGACAGCGAATTATAGTTTCAATGATTTGACGGATGGCTGTTTATCTGGAAGTTACGAAGTGGGTAATGGTCCATTATGTCTGTTGAAGAAACCGACAATCATCTGCTTGATACATATGTATTTCTCAAGCTGTAGTAATGAAGATTAAGAAAATTCTGTTCTTTAAGATACAGTTTACGAAATGAAGGGATAATTATGAAATCTGAACTACAGTTTTCCTTTTATAGATTATAGATAAAATCGCTACAGAGTTCAATCACGTTTCTCATGTACGTATTAGTTTTAGTGAAGTAATTATGTGTTCATAGACTCCGGTTCTTATTTATAACAATTAAAAGTTTATATTTTATAGATATATATGTATCATTTTATTCTTTGCTTTTTCAAAATTCTTGTTTCATCTCCGGAACCAGCAGTCTGAGGCAGGAAAATTATGAAGTTCGCTAAAGTTCTGAAGTAATTGAACTTAATATAATCAATAAAGATAAGAAAATTCCAGTATCACTTAAAGGTACCACTGAAAACAAATTCTACAATTTTAGCGCCGAAGTGCCGTTACAGGTCAGGAACATCTAAAACAAAAATGCTCAAAATGCACTTATGCTGGGCAATAGTCGTCTAATCGTCAAGCCCCGAACTCTCCGTAATTTCGAATCATACATTAGTGAGCTTTTTAAATGCTGCCCTACTGTTTATGGTATTAAATTTTTAGAATATGAAGTAATAAAATATCCTATGTAAACCGGGTACACATTTCTGTGTCTTTCTTTGCATACCTCATCTTAAAATATTTTTGTAAGATTGCAACAACTGATTCTCTTTTATTCTGATTTCTGTATTTAAGTCGGACGCAATAAATTTTGTTCTTTTTTATTTTCTGGCTTAGCGATGCACAAACTCTTTTGCTTCATAGATAGTAAATTTTGGAGTTTATACGTTGTTAAACCATAAGTTTATTGTCAAAAGAAGCAGCACTAAATTTGTACCAATTATTTAAAAATTAGAGCAATTTTTTTATCAGATTTTGATAATTTTGTCCTTGACAAATGTCGTTAGGTTAGGTTATTCAGTTATGGCAAAGCACACGAGGGCTATCTGCCTAAAGGGAGGGATGCCTTCGTGGAGGACTTTCAAAGGGAAACTGGCTCGTATACACGTTACACATGGGGAAAACCACGAAAACGCCCATGCAGCCAGCCCGTTCGCGGGATTCGAACCTCGGACCGAACTACCAGTGTTCAGCGATTTTACCGCTCGGCCGCTGGTGCGCCAAATGTCAGTAGAGTCACGTCTTAAGATTTATTCAATTCCTTCGCAGTTCTACTCGCATAAAGAAGAAAAAAACTAAGCTGATCAACTTCTTTTCTCAAGTTTAAAAAAAATTGTGTGGTATTTTGAAATTTTATTCCCTCACTTCTTTGGTTAGTGACACTGACTGCCGTATCGAAGGACCCGAGTTTGAAAGCCGGAGAAGGCATGGATGCAGACTGTCGGTTCCTTCATAGGAGATAATGGTGGCCGCCTATTAGGTCCCTCAATAATAAAACGACCACCACTTCTCGCTTTACCAGTGGCCAATGCCTAAAATGTCTAAAACATAACACTATAAAAAAACTTTGGAATTTTGTCATTTACATGTGCTGCGAACCTTTGACTTTGATTTTTGTCATTTGTATCTGCGCCATTTTTGCTGACTCTACTATATTGGCATACATGATAATCCACTGGATTTTTATTTTCTAGATAAATAATTACAAATTAACATTATAGTCACAGTTTATTTCATATTTTCAGAGGTTTAGTAATTGAAGATTTGAATGCATTTCAAAACATTTATATAAAAAGATTACAGTTGGTGTGGTCTTTACCCAAGTTATTGTTAAATTAAGCAAGTCTTCCTAAGGGCACATTCAAAGAAATCTGGTTTATCAGTTAAAAGAACGAACATTTTATTTTTGTGTACTTAATTCAAAGTTTATATAAGAAAAAGTTAAAATGCAGCGGACATAAGCGTAGATAATGTAGTGAACATAAGTATAAATTGAGACAGCTTAATATTCATCCCTTCACAAAAGGCTAGCCATAGCCATTTTTGTGTGCGTAAAGATAACTTTCAATATTTAATAAGCCATTCCACCGCAAATGAAATCTTATAAACAATTCAAGATCATTAATACTAACATTTTTGTTCTGTTTTTTAAAGAATATCGAATTATTTAGTATCGAGATTTGTTAAAAATGTGTTTACATTAATAATTGAGCATTCATTATAGAGCAGTGGATCATTAAATGTTTAACGTTGTTAAGACAGCAGATTTTTCATTAAAAGAAAAAAGAAATCCCGAGGAAACGTAAGAAGTTTTTTCTCTTTTCATCAATAAAGTCAAATTGCCTTTAACATTTCTTTCAAATGGAAGACCCTTAACTTTAAAAAAAGGGGGGATTTGAATACTTATCGATTTTGCGTTTTTTTTTATGCCTCCATAGTTTTTTTTTTCTTTGACTAGCTAAATCAAAAGAAAAGTTCAGTTAATTCAGTTACAAACACTAGATAGCTATTTCACTAGATTTCTTTTCGGAAAGGTTAACGCAATTTTAATAAATTTACAAAACCAACGAAAGAAAAATTACGTAGCTATTTTACTAATTCATAAATTAACTAAAAAGCTAAAATTAACTAAAACGTTTGAGTAAATGTACCATTCGCATGTATGTGCATAAAATATTTTGGAATATGATTTCTGATGGGGAAAATGCTTTGTTTTAAACCTAACTGATGGCTGCCTGTGGCCGAATAGCTAAGATTAAATTTTCACTTCAAAGCAAAATAAATTATTAAACAGCTTTCGCACTTGTGCACGAAGCATTTTATATAGATGAAATATTAGGCTAAACCTCATAGATAATTGAAGCTCCTAGGAAGTTTGACAAAGTATGGTGAACGGGCGCATTTCAAGGGAACGCTCTAAAAATAAATCCAAGAGCTAAGTACTTTTCAGTAAAAAAGTATGCTTCGCAATGTATGCTGCAAGTGTCGAGTCCCTAAATCATTCCATTTCAGCGTTAGGCGAACTTAAGATTTTATGGCTGGTTCGGGAGCAGCTGAGTGGAATGCAATCTATGAAAGGCTCACTACGGAGGTCAGAGAATTACTGAAACAATGAAGCTGTCCCGTTACAAAGTACAGTCACCCGTAATGGATGGAACGTGTATTCTTTTACAAAAAGTGCGAAAGGCAAGAAATTGTTTCTGGCTACGAATGGTGGCGGTGTTATTTTATGGCGCATAAGCTGCATGTCGACTACGAATGCATGTTTTCATAGTCATTAAATTTCATTCCCAAATAACGCTTAAATTAATTATAAAATGAATTTATATAAAATGCATTTATATAATGCTTCAATAATGCGCAAAATCATTAAATTTCTTTTCCAAATAATAAAACAATTAAACATTTAATACGTTTAGAAATTCAGGAAATCCGCTTCTGTGATCTTGCTTGATGCTGAAACTATTATCTTAAACCTAGCCCATCGGCATATAATCAATGGTCATTAACCAACATGCAGAAAGGAACAGCTTATCAACGAATAATTCAAAATAACAGAGAGGAATCTAGTTATTATACAATGGTCGACAATGTGTAATTCATTGTTAGTGGTATAATAAATTAATTACATATCGAACGCTTTATATTAACACAGAAATTAAGACTTATTTAAACTGAAAAATGTCAGGGGTAGGAATTTTAACTACACTGATCGTTTATACCACTAACAGAGTGCCGAAGATCACAAATGAAACGAATTAGCCCGAATTTAAATTCAGTACTCATGATTTTGGTCCATCACAGAGGACACCTTTTTAGCAGTATTAGCCACACTCACTTTAAAACTTTGTAAGCGCACTACAATGATAATTATTCAAAATTTTCAATTTTAGAAAGTTAGAGCAGTAAGTCTATACGTTTAAATAAATTATTTTAATTAAAAAGCTCCAAAATAGTTTTATTAAACATACGCAGTCAAAGAAAATGTGACGTTTTTTAGTCTTGAGAAATTTCCATGTATTCGTTTGATGCTACTGAAAAAATCAATTTGTATTAATTTTGCTTAAAATAAAATTGCAAAACTTAATTCAGGTATAAAATGTGCCCAGTACTATAGAAAGATTTCTAAAATTTTCGTTAAGGTATTAGTTCTCCCATTTAGCAATTCGTATGAACGAAGGACGTATACAAATTTTAATAAACGGTCTAACTTTTAGCAATATATTACTCCCTACTAGCCATAAACAGCGCCAACCCTCTCCCGAACGTATATTCTGTTAAAAAAAGCACTTCGGTTATATTTACCGTCTCAGAAATTTGTTACAAATTAAGTATTACCCATTTTTTACTCCTGTGCCTTCCTGTCTGTTAAACCTAGGAAACGCTGTGTTGGCCATCGCTTTTAAGACCGCTATAAATCGTGCCACGAAAATTATAGCTGTTATCTTTGTTTTACGACTTTTGGGAGCGCATAAAGAAAATTTAACTCCTACGAAACTAGTCATTCAAATGTGTTAATACAGTCATGGAGAGGGCAGAGCAAATTTTGCTTAAAGCTCTAGTGATTTATCCCTTCCTTTCTATAACTTACTGAATTTCATAACAAATAATTTAAAATTTCCCTGATATCTTTTCATGAATACAAATACTTTTTTAATTTTAGGAAACATGCGAATTAGTTTGGTACTATGAGTTAACCGAATAAATGATTTTTTAAACTTCATAATAAGATCCTAGAGAACAAGTCAAATCGTTTAACTCATACGCTACTCAGAATAGAATTCTAAAATATTTAAATACCAAAACAGTATTCTTTAATGATATTTCAAAACTTAAAAATTCAATAAATTACCATGCCTTTTATTTAGATGAAATTTCACATTAGACCGACATTCGCAAACAGAAGATTTAGTTTTACCCGAAACTCCAGTTCTCTTACACCTGTTATTAAATTGTTACAGATATTTTAAGGTACCAAAGTTTTCAGAAAATATTAAAAATTTCAATCATTACGAAATACTTGAAGAAAATTCTTCAAATATAGAGTTTCAACAAAGTTCCTTAACATAGTCATCGAATTTTAAGTACGTAACATCAAAGATTAAATCTATATTCGGTCTCGTATTTTAATGTTTAAATTTTATTTTACTGATGAGAATTGAAATTATTAAGTGACATTCAGCAATATAAAATACTGAAAATTAATTTATATGTAAAACAAAGACAAAAATTTATATTTAAATAATATCGTTAAGAATAAAAGCTTAGGTAAATTATAAAATATTTCTTTATAAGTAGTATGACAATATTCTTACGTTAAAATTGAAAGATAATATTCACATATTTTTACGTATATAAGCAATTTTCTTACCTTACAAGCGGCTGCACATTTCTAAATTTTCTAGCATTCTTAAAAATTACTTTAATAGGTAATGTGGAACCCATAAACCCCTTTCCAAGGTTTTAAACTTGTTAATACCTACGGAACGGTAAAGTATCACTTAATTATCAGATTTAATGCGAAGCAAAATTGTTTCTAGTTCTGAGAACGTAAGTAATGAACATCACAAACAGTTGTGTTCTCTATGATCACCGTTTCCACCCACATAACAAGAATAGTCTGAATAAGATTAGATTATACGATTTAGATAAAAACAAACAACGATTACCTGCTTGAGCTTCATCCTTGTTTTGAAAATAATACGCAAGTATCTTCGCCCCTTCTTTTCCTATTACCAATCTCTTGAAATGACTTTCGGCTCGATAGATTTTTAAGCGCTCTCAATCTCAAACGTCCATGGTTACAGGCATCAAAGAAACAAATGCAGCAAATGGAGCGAATCCTAAAGTCTGTACTAATCACTATACCGTCCGGAGCGACTCAAAATCGTCTGGAGCCGTAAGGAGTCGTCTCAAGCAGACTTCCGTAGACTTGTAAATTCAGTTACTTTAAAATGGCGATATATTTGCAGAGTTGCAGCTGCAATAAATTATTTGCATATTAAAAATTCTGTGCATTTTCGTATATTTAAGTACAGAGTCTAAAACCACTCTGTTAGATAGGTTAAACGCTATATATGAGTATATTTACCTCCGTTTTAGACCCTTAGGCTTCAAACCCAAGAGTAATTGTACATTGCTCGTACTATCAAAACACACCTGAATACCAGTATTACCCAAATATATCTGAATGCATACTTCTAGGACATATTGTTAAACGTTTTCATAAACTAGTCAAGGCTGCTAAAGCAAATTTTATCTTCCGTTTTCAAAGGAAAAAATATTCAAACTTTGACTGCCATGAACTGGGGGATTATGAGCATTATGGGGATTGAAATTCTCAAAGCACTTTCAAAGTCATAAGTTTATTAATGACTCTCCGATTTTACTCATCACTTATCAGCTAAAAAATTCATTTGCATATCCAAAAATATCACTTGCTATTATTAGTTTCCAAAGACATTCCTGGAATATTTCTCCGTTAGGTCTTTAAACAATGATTAATGGCTAAACTCGCGAAACATCAGTAATATACCTTTAGTTCTGTTTCCGACATTTTAACAAACAAGTTGCGTGAGAATTTTCCTGGTACAACTGTTATACTTTGTCATGATTATGCTATCCAATCTATTTATTGATTTATTGATTATTTATGATGCATTTTATTATCCGTTAAGTAAGGCAGAGTTATCATTTGACTAGAAAACATAATAAAATGCTTACTTGACAAAATATTGTTAAAAAATAAAGAAAGAACCATTTCCCAGACAATGTAACGTTTAAAATTAAAATCTAACTTAGTTTTCTAATGCAACAAAATGGAAAATGTGTGCTTATTAATAATTATAAGATTAAATAAAATCACAAGACTTAAATAATTTATAGGATTAAATTTGAGAGCTAATGCTTAGTCTTCCCTTTTCTAAATTCCTAGTCCACGAAAATATACGATACTAATCCTCAACTACTACTAGATGAAACATTTGGCTAATTCTATAAATACACTAATATTCCATAAAATAACTAATTCTGTCACTAAATAATGGGGGGAAACCAGTTTTCTTGATGAATAAATTCAAAATAAAGCTTTCTGTACTTAAGACATTTAAATTATCTTTAAGATATTTAAAGTAAGACTAAATGTTAACATTTTTTTATTTTTTCGCTCTAAAGTATACAGTAGTTTTGGAACTGAGTAACGTTTACAAAATGCTTGATATTTTATTAATATATATTGAGCCTTTAAACTGCATTCTTTTGGAGTAATATTGATTTCTGTGAAAGTATGTAACTAAGGGCATCAGTAATTAAGTAAACTACTGATTCACTTAAATACAAATTTCGTACATCTGATCAGAGATACGAAAAATTAAATTATTAAAATAAAACATTTTTGGCTTCTACCGTAATTGCTCTTCCGTTCTAATGATGTGAAATTAAACCTCTTGAATTATTTAATTCATATACAGAGTTATGGGACTACGAAATGCATTTGAGAAGGAATAGGGGTAGTAGTCAATTCATTGGCGCAAAACCCCAAAGACCATCTGCGTTGAATACATGTCAGATGCTTTCGCACACAAATGAGAGACTTACAGACAAGATTAAAATCATGGAAATACATAAAATACAAAGAAGCTAAAAAATGATGGATGCCAAGATAAAGTTTCTTGAAATGCAGATAATGAGATCAGATTTGTACAGGTACATACAAAAATATGAAATATATTAAAATAAATATTATTAAGACATCGAGATACAACATACAAACAAAATCAAATTAAATAATAAAAATCTGCCTCTTTCAGGTATTGAAACAAATTAGTCTTCACCTCTTTCCCGATTAAGCGGTCAAGAGGCAAGTCGCATTCGTTGAAATATTTCATCCGAAGTCTTAAAATACGGACCGCGTAATATTCATTTATTATGAATACAATAAAATAAAAAATGATGAACTGAGTGACAATCTTACAGTGAGGGCAAATCGGTTCACACTCTGCTTTTAGTAAATAGTCGCGGGTAATTTGCGAGTGACCAATCTAAATCGAGTAAGTAGAACTTCCACATTTGGAAAGAAAGTATATTTCAGTAAGAATGCTTGTGTTTATACGCAGCCCTACAAAAACGAAATTACGTATCTGGTTAGACAAGGTTGCTTTTCGATTGAACTGATCTGTTGGGTTAGGTTATATACCACAGTAATATGCTAGAAGCAATACCAGCTTTAGGAGGCATATTTTCGTGATGAATATTCAAAGGGAAACTGATTTGTTTTCTTGTTTTATACATGGGAAAAGCTCTGTTTCCAGAATTGAAGCTTTGTCTTCTGCTCGATTGACTGATTGCAAAGTCCTCGAGGGCTATATGGTAAAGGAAGCGTGTATTTATGGTGGATATTTTAAGGTAAAGTGGCTTGCGTCTACATTACAGAATGCGATAACTACAAAATCTTTATACATGCAGCCCTTTCGGTCTCCAAGAACGGAACCCAGTATCAACTAACTTTAAGCGGCTTTAGCCTCTTTTTTACTGGTGGGCATTGATTGTGACACGAACAACCAATTTTGAGTCGCGTTATCTGCTACGCCACTATGATTCTCAATTTTTTAAGGGGCAAAAAATTCTAAGAAATTAATCCAGATCAAATAAAACTCTATATATTTCCTTCGTTGATTGGTCGGTTATGACAAGGAAGGTTTCTGCGAAAGGGTTTAAGTAAAATAGGTTTCAGCAAACAAACTTACTTTTTTAAACTTGTTTATAAGCCAGCAATCCAAAATTAAATTTTCTACCGTGACCTATAATAAAAGTAATTACTGCAGGTTAGGTTAATTGAATAAGGCAAAGCAACTC
>KK122182.1:933765-1023183 GCA_000611955.2 Stegodyphus mimosarum
GGATGCCTTCGTGGAGGCCGTTTTAAGGGAAACTGCTTCATATCACCATTAAACATGGTGAAAGCCACAAAAAATAACTATGTAGCCAGCCTTTTCGCCAGGATTCGATACAAAGTCAAACTAGTTATTCAGCAACATTACTGCTCGACCGCCGAGTGAGCCATAATTCTTGCAGTCTCTTTTCCAAGTAGAAGAATACTTGCTTTTAAATGCATTGAAACTGTGAAAAGCAGATGCTAAAATTATGAGCAAGAATATGTTAAAAACAGGAACATGTACACATCCTATAAAAAATATCGAGGTATCGTTTTTTTGGACACAATGGACACATTTGGATTTTTTACGTGGTAGAATTATCGGCCGTCTGGAATGTTGGCGTACCCAATTGGAAGTATCAGACGAACTTGGAATTGCCCAGAGTGTCATCTCCAGGCTTTGTCAACAATTCCAAGATGATGGTAATGTGAGTAGACGTTACAGCACAAGTCGCCCCGGAGTTATAACGCCAAATGAGGACCGGTATTTGGCAGTTACTGCCAAAAGAAACAGGCGGAGCACAGCCTCAGACCTGTCTCGTCAGCTCTCTTCAGCCACTGGTACGACAATTTCAAAGCAGACCGTGTACAGACGCTTAGGGCAGATTGGTCTATATGCTCGTGACCTGTCAGATGTGTTCCACTTACTGCAACTCACTGTCGCCTGCGGTTAGCCTGGAGTAGAGAGCATGCATTGTGGACACCGCAACAGTGGGCTTGTGTGATGTTTTTCGATGAGTCCAGGTTTAGCTTGTAGTCTGATTCTTGACGAACTTTCATATGGAGAGCTCCAGGTACTCGTTACCACAAAGAAAACATCATTGAACGACGCCGTTACGGTGGTGCAGGAGTGCTCGTTTGGGGTGGAATTATTCTGAGTTCCAGAACTGACCTGCATGTTCAAATTGGAACCATGACAAACCAAATCTATAGGGACGTCATTCTGGAACAACATGTACGTTTGTTTCGGGGCGCCATGGGTACATAATTTGTTTTTATGGATGACAACGCCCGTCCTCACCGTGTAAACATCGTAAGCGAATGCCTTCAGTCGGAGGATATCACCCTTATGGACTAGTCAGCATTCTCACCGGACTTGAATCCAGTAGAGCACGTGTGGGACATGCTTGGCCGACGAGTTGCAGCCCGTCAACCTCCTCCTAAATGTCTACCGGAACTTCGGAGAGCATTGCTTTTTGAGTGGTGTAATATCCCCCAAGATCAGATCGATAATTTGATACTCAGCATGCCTAGGCGTTGTACGGACTGTATCGCATCGTCTGGGAGACATACAACGTATTAACAATCATACCAACCATGTAATATTGGTTTTTTGTAAATAGGTTTTTTTTGTAATTTGCTCCAGGGAGAAAAAATCGCTAATTTTTTTAATGATATCAAACATATAGCGTCTTTTTTTTGCTCTTTACCTTTTGTTTAATAAATAAGCTTTACAAATAAGTCAAATTTGTTTTGCTTCTAAGTCTGCCTGATTTTGCATTATCCTTAATTTATGGACATGAGTGTACTTTTAATACGACTTCGTGCATCATTAGGAATAAAAGATTTAATCTGAGATAATGCCCAAATTTAACCAATTAATATTATAATAATATTTGAAGTTTCTTAAATGCAGCAATGTTCGTAAGTTGTGAAAAATTTTCGATAGAAAGATATTAGCATAGAAGTTAACCTTTTCGAAATACAGTAATAGTCTTGTATTTTCAGTTTAAATCAAGCCTATAAAGTAAAAAGAATTCCTTCAAAATTGTCAGAGCCTATAGGAAACATCTATAAAAATGCACAGAAATCTCGGAAAGCAACCATTTACTAAGTATTAGCATTTTAGTGTATTTAATAAAAATTTAAAGAACATAGCCTGGGCGAAAAGTCCTTTTATATTTACACTGTTAGAAACAACCACCAAACGTAGAAGCTGATCAGTCTCACGGTGTTTAACTTAGACAGTTGTTTCGGCAATGGAATCTACTATTTGCGAACCTCAACCAAAAGAGGCCTGCAGTCAGACGGATTTTTCTAAATCCCAAAATGTTTTCAGATTACCAGTTTGTTAAATTAATGTATGTTTCATAGTAATGTCTCGACTAGTACAAATGTCTTTGTTGAAATGAAGAAAACAGTTAATTTCAAAATTCAAAAGCGAAGTTTACAGTCTGGTGTGGGGGTGGCCTGGAAGTGACTGTTGGCTTGAAACTATTTTGTGCAGTCTCTACAAGTCTAAGTAAATAAAAGATAAGAATATAAATATATAAATTATGATGCACTAAATATAGCTAAAAATAAATTTAAATACAGATATAAGTACTCCCACTAGCTATAATTATGTAAAAATATAGTATGAGACTAGAGTTGTACAAATGAGGACATTGTAATACACAGGAACAGATTTAATAAATTCATACAGAAGAGCGATACAATAATATTCACTAAACACTAAATAAAGATGCTAATACAGATACGCTAAATGAAAAATACTAAGTAAACATAAGCAAAAATGATTATATGCCAATATTAATTAGTGAAGAGGCTTATTACTTAAACCTGTTTTCAGGCATCTTTGTACACAATAAGTAGGATGACAAGAACACAAGCAAATATTAATTGTTTAATATATAATCGGAAATAGTTTTGTGACAGCTCACTGGTATATATGAGCACTAAATCTAGGCGTGTATTCAGTATCAGTCCATTGATTTTAATTGCCTGAAATCAACAAATAGAAGTCCTCTGTTACAATGAAAAATCAGCAGTTCATTGCTCACGGTGCTCTGTACTCTAAATTTCTCAGCAGTTCATTCATTCACTGTCAATTACTTTCACACATTAGAACATAGTACTATTTTACGTTCCTAAAACTATTGCTTCTCCACTGTATTGTAGGAAGACGTTTGCATGTTTCTCTGCATACTGTTTTGTGATTTCTGCAAATTTTCGCAGTGTTTTTTATCCGATATGATCTGTATTCCTTAACTGATTTCTTGAGATGAAATGAACCCGTACTGAGACAGCCACTTTCTTCTTCATTGCTGAAGATCTCGTTTATTGTCTTGTCTAAATGCTTTAGAAAGCTGAGGAACGAAGTGTGTCGTGGCTCCACTTTTCGTTTTGACAGAAGTTCCTACTTTAGAAAAGAGCACATGGGTTGCTTTTGAACGTGATCTCCTGAGTAGAGAGTCTGCAGTTGCTGCATCTCATTGTGCCCGCCTGTTATCCAGTAAAATTTTCACGATCTACTCTTTGAGGTAACAGATGAGAAATCCTACAGGATGCTCTATTTTGAGCGTCTCGTTGGCCATCTCCTTTACCAGCTCATTTGCTACTTCATTCTTGTGTGCCACCTTGAGCTGGTACCCATGCTAGATACAGCATGCTGAGAGTTGGAATATTGCCCTTTACTATCTTAATATTCGCCTCTGCTGTTGTGCCCTCTAAATGCCTTTAGACTCAAGGCGGAGTCGTTAAATATTCAGACACTTTTTGGGCTTGACGTACTAAGCTTGATGGTTGTGTAATAGCCACTACTTCGGCTTGGAAAACAGAATTACTAGCCTGCAGCCTTCTTTGCCATTTCCTAATCATATTGTTGTTTTCTATTTTACAGAACGTACTGGCTCTGCCCGATTCTATCTTTGAACCATCAGTATAAGTGGTGACTATACTCCTTCTAATATATACCTATTTACGTGATACGTGTTTATTTAAGGGAACGGTGACCGAATGTCACAAAAGTGCTGAACCATGCTTTTCCAAAGTCTATGCTTATAAAATAGGTATGTCTGTATTTCGCATTTTAGTGTAACAGTTCTGCTTTAACAATTGATGGTGCTCGCTCCTACCGTCAAGTCTAAGGGAAGTATCCCTGTTAGAACTTCTAGTCCTTTTAGACTAATAATATGCATCCATGATATATTGTCACAAATGTGCATCGAATATGGAGGCATTTAACGCATTGAAAGGAACATGGATGAAAGCACAGACGTATTGGATCCACAAAAGTTGTGCAAAATCACCTAATCAGTATTAGTGTAA
Organism: Stegodyphus mimosarum; assembly: GCA_000611955.2. Classification (NCBI taxonomy): domain Eukaryota; kingdom Metazoa; phylum Arthropoda; class Arachnida; order Araneae; family Eresidae; genus Stegodyphus; species Stegodyphus mimosarum. The sequence goes on from KK122182.1 coordinate 937,851, forward strand.
AGGAACATTTTGCTCATCTTGTACCATACATCAAAAACTTTATGATGCATTAATTAAAAGTGGGATAATTCCTTTTGTTCACGTTGTTCACAAGTTTCAAAATTATTTCTGAACTCGGTGCTTGATCTTTGCGAATACAAGCAGAACTAAATAATGCTCTTCAAGGGCCTTAAACATCAACATGTAATTAATCAAATTAGATTTAACGAACCTATTTATAATCAAATATAATGTTGAGCAACAGTTCTTACTGCCTATACTATTATAACACAGTTTTTGCAGGTTTCGCCCTAGTTGGTTGGTTGGTTGGTATTTTTAATGGCACAAAACCTTGAAGATTATTATGCGCCAGACGAATGATGAATAAAGTTCAAAAGTACAAACACATTGTATTGGATGAATTGTTGAAATGAACCTGGAATGCTGATGAAGGCATCCAGAAATGGCTTTGAGAAAAGCTCTGGCAACAGGTAGAGTACGTTAAAAGGAAAAACTTTAAATCATATGGTAAAAGGAGATGTCCTTTAAAAACTTATGATGTTGATGAGGGTTTCTTCCAATGAGATCTGTTGAGTTAAAATTCGTAGAGTTAAAATGTAATTCACGTTTCTGACTAAAAGCAGGACAACAGGTAGAGTACGTTAAAAGGAAAAACTTTAAATCATATGGTAAAAGGAGATGTCCTTTAAAAAACTTATGAGGTTGACGTGGGGGTTTCTTCCAATGAGATCTGTTAAGTTAAAATTCGTTGAGTTAAAATGTAGTTCACGTTTCTGACTAAAAGCAGGACAGTAGGTTAAGATGTGATTCACTGAAGTAGGAACGTTGCAGGTGCCACAGATAGGCTCATTATCTCCCTTCAAGAGATACTGATGAGTCAGCCTGCAGTGTCCAATTCGTAGGCGAGTCAACAGTACATCCTCCTTTCGATTCCCTTTTGATTCCCAATACTCCAGATTGGGTTTTACCTGCCTTAATTTGTTCAGAGTCTGGCATTCCCAGAGTTCTTGCCACCTGGACAAGATCTTTGTTCTGATGTACTTCTGTATGTCTGTAAAAGGGACATCATTATCGAAGGGAGTATCAGCAGATTTTGCAGCGATATCAGCGAGTTCATTACCTTTGATGCCAGCATGTCCAGGCACCCAGCAGTACATTACAGAATATCCTGCATTTCTCAAATGGAGGTGAGTCTTTAAAATTTCCAAGATCATAGGGTGGTCAGTGTTTGCATTAATTGATTCAAGGGCGCTCAGTGAGTCAGAGTAGATGATGAATTTTCTGCTGTTCTGCTTGGAGATAAAGATTAAGGAGTTCAAAATGGCAAATGTTTCTGCAGTAAAGACAGATGCAGCCTTATGAAGTTTACTACTCCTGATTACTTTATCGCAAACAAAAGCTGCCCCGACATGATCGTGATTCTTTGAGCCATCAGTGAAAATTGCTTTATAGTTAGAATAGCTGTTTCTATGGTCCAGGAAAATTTGTTGGTATTGGACGTCGTTGGTACTGCTCTTCTTAAGTTCTCCAAAGATGTTGAGTAGGTGAATATTCACTTCTTGCCAGGGAGCAATACCGAAAAAGGTAGAACTTTTGGGAATCAGATCTTTTAGGTTGAATTCTTCAATGAGTGAGTGAATGCGGAGATCAAAAGGAGGGATACATGAAGGGCGTGCATGGTAGTTACGCCAGTACTGATCAGATGTCATGAATCGTGCAGGATGTTCGGCATGCGACATTATTTTATAGTGAAGATCTATGGACAACTGCTTGCGTCTGAATTTCAGAGATGGTTCAAAACAGATGACGTATAAACTTTGTACTGGAGATGTTCTGAAAGCTCCGCAGCAAATCCGTAGCGCTTGGTGATGGACTGGATCTAATTTCAGTAGTGCAGAAGGTCTTGCTGATCCATAGATAACACAGCCATAGTCAAGTTTGGAACGGATTAAAGCTCTATAAATGCGGAGCATAGAACAACGTTCTGCTCCCCATGAAGTATTGGCCAGGACTTTCAGAATGTTGAGAGCTTTAGCACATTTTTTCTTTAGATTTAAGATATGTGGAAGGAAGTTGAGCTTTCTGTCAAGGATAACACCCAAGAATTTTGCTTCTGGCTCAACGCGGATCGGAGAGCCGTCAAGATGCAGCTCTGGATCAGGATGTAGATTTCTTTTGCGGCAGAAGTGCACGCAGACGGTCTTCTGGTTGGAAAATTTGAACCCATTGCTGTTGGACCACTTTACAATTCTGTTAACAGCAATTTGGAGTTGTCTCTCAATGTATCTCATATCTTGACCGTGACAGTAGATCATCAGGTCATCAACATATAGGGAACCACGCACTGTGGGAGGAAGTTCTTTTAAAATGGAATTAATTTTTAGGCTGAAAAGAGTAACACTAAGCACTGAACCTTGGGGTACACCTTCTTGTTGTATAAAGGTTTGAGAAAGCACCGGGCCAATCTTGACCTGGAAAGAGCGGTGTTTCAGAAAGTTTTGAATAAAGATAGGTAAGTTACCTCTCAACCCTGTGCTGTGGAGGTCATGAAGAATTCCATGCCGCCAAGTTCTGTCATATGCCTTCTCCATGTCGAAAAAGATTGAAACCAGATGGTTTCTTTTTACAAATGCATTGCGTATTGCAGTTTCTAAAAACAGGACATTGTCCAGTGGAGATCTTCCCTTACGGAAACCACTTTGGTGGGGCGATAGGCAGTGGTTAGTCTCCAAATAGTAGGTGAGACGGTGATTTACCATTTTTTCCATGATTTTACAAAGGCAGCTAGTGAGGGCAATGGGGCGGTAATTTAAAGGATTTTTCGGATCTTTGCCGGGTTTTGCTATAGGGATTACAAAGGCCCTGCACCAGGCGGTAGGATAAAGTTGTTCCTTCCATATCTTATTATACAGAGCGAGAAGGACCAGTAGAGATTCATAGGACAGATGCTTTATCATCAAATAACTTATGCCATCAGGGCCAGGGCAGGTCTTATCAGTGCGAGATATTACACTTCTTAATTCAAACATGGTGAGATCTTTATTATAGGATTGTGCATTAGGATGGGAGAAGTCGATTTGGGTCTTTTCCAAGCGCGTCTTTGTGGGCAGAAATTCTTTTGAGTAATTGTTACTGTCAGATACAGCAGCAAAAGTATCACCTAAAGCATCGGCGATTTCTTCTCTAGTGCTTATCAACTTTCCATCTTTTTCTAGAGCAGAGAGGGGATAATCATTGTAAAGTCCAGAGGCTTTGCGGACTCTTTCCCAAACCTGTTTGCTAGACATTGAGGAGGTAATAGTAGACACGTAGGCTGCCCATGATTTTCTCTGACTTTGCCGTCTCACTTTCCTAGCATTCGCCTTAGCTTTTTTAAAGGCCAGAAGGTTTGCCAGTGTTGGGTATCGGCGAAAGATACGCCAGGCTTTCTTTTGCTCTCTCATAGTTTTATGGCAATCACTGTTCCACCAGGGTTTAGGGAACTTTGGGAACTTTGTCGAGGACTTTGGAATACAAAGTTCAGCTGCTTGTACAATAGTATGGGAGATCATTTTTACTGCTGTATTAATGTCCACATCATTGACCATTTCTTCTGTCAGCACAGCGCAAGAGACAAAAAGATCCCAATCAGCTTTATCATAAAGTAAGCGGGGTTGTCTTGAGATCACAGACTTTCCTGCGATATTTACAATCACTGGGAAATGGTCACTATCGTAAAGATTCTCCCCTACACTGAAGGAGCAAAGGGGGAGTAGAGATGGAGAACAGAACACCAGATCAATTGCATGAAATGTTCCAGTCGGCTGATGAAAGTAGGTGTTTTCTCCGTTATTAAGCAGACAGATAGAATGATCCTCCATTAGCTGTTCGATCTGCCGGCCCCTTGAATTAGTGTCTCTGCTTCCCCATAAGGTACTATGTGCATTGAAGTCACCTAAAAGCAGAAAAGGTTCTGGGAGCTGCTCTGTTATATTGTCTAGATCTCGCTGATCTACATGCTCATGTGGGGGTAAATAGATAGTGCATACTGAGATTGAAGAACGTAAATTAATCTGAATCCCCACAGCTTGAAGGGAGGTCGTCAAAGGAAGAACAGTGTACGGGTGATTGTGGGAGATGGTAAGGCCCACACCACCACAGGCACGATCCCCAGATGGGTTGTCCCTTCTTACTGTGGTGTATCTCCGTATCTTAGCATGGCTGCTTGGTTTTAACAAGGTCTCTTGAAGTGCAAAGCAGGCAGGTTGGTAGATGTTGATTATATCCTTGATATTATCCAGGTTTTGACGGAAACCCCGGCAATTCCACGAAATAAATGTACCCATTATGGATGCCTGTTTTGGCGGTGTTGTTTTTTTGATTTTCGAGGCAGAAGGTGTTTCGGGAGGGATAACCCTTCTTCAACATCCATTTCATCTGAGTCATCTAGGCGTCCTGAACTCATGCTTGCGATAGAACTTTGACTGGGGGTCCTGGGTTTTTGCTTATTTTTCTCCTTGATATCATCTCTTTGTTTGTTCTGTTGGACATCCTGTTTTCCCTTGGATGTAGTCACCGGTGCACTAGTTTCAGCATCAGGTTTTTTCCCTGATTTTTGGTTTCTAGGATCTACTGTCACTGCTAGTTCTTTTTTCTGTGCGGTAACTGTAGTTTGCGTTGATATTGATCTGAATGATTTAGTTGCAGATGCGTAAGATTTATTAAGTTTTGGCTGGTTAGAGAGAACAAGTCTTCTAGCTTCTGCAAATGATATCTTTTGTGTAACTTTAATGTTTTGAATTTGTTTTTCTGTCTGCCATTTCGGACATGATCTTGAAAAGGCTGGGTGTTCGCCTTTACAATTTATACATAAGAGGGCAGCAGAGCAGCCTTCACTGGCATGTCCTACGATGGAACATCGAGCACACGTGAGGCTGCCGCGACAAGAGGTCTTTCCATGTCCAAAGCGCTGACATTGGAAGCAACGCATTGGATTCGGTATATACGGCCTGACTGAACAGTTTAGGTATCCAGCTTTGATGTTTTTCGGCAAGTTAGGAGACTTGAAAGTAAGTATGACATGTTTAGTGGGAATGAGTTGACCGTCTTTCCGTATTTTGATCCTACGAGCACCGCACACGTTTTGATCTGCCAACTCTTTAACGAATTCCTCTTCAGTTACTGATAGTAAGTCTATTTCAGAGATTACTCCTCGGGACGAGTTCAGAGTATTATGTGGTTTAACTTCAATGTTTGCTTGTCCTAATTTGGTTAGTTTCAAAAGATTTTCAGATTGTTTTCCGGACGCAGTTTCAATCAAAAGGTCTCCAGATCGAAGTCTCTTAATATTTTTCAGTTCTCCTACAGAAGACAAAAGATGTTTGTTTATTACAAAGGGTGACATTTTTTTCAATTCTTCGGAGCTGGTAATAATTAAGAAACGTGGACAAGATAGATCTGATACAGTGCTTTCTATGTCACTTCTTAGTCTTTTGGTCACAGTCGGAGTATCGGATACATTGTTGGAGCAAGAAGGTATCATAGCATTCATATTGAAATGGAAAAAGATTCGGGTCCGACCGCCCCACCCACCATGGAGCCCAACAAGGGGACGCAGATTTCTACGCCAGGGCTAGCCGGACCTATACGCAGACTGAAGTCCCACAGTCGGCTTTCCCGAAAGCGGGTACTCCCGAGAGCTTGTCCCCAAGCCACTGACACTAAGGACTAGTGACCAGCCGATTGACACCTGTGAGGACGACAAAGTGCCTCCCGTTTAACTGAAGCGGAGGCCAAAGCAGTGTGTTGGGGACAGTACCTCGCCCCTCAACTACCAGGACCCTCTTTTCCAGTGACACGGGTCTCCACGCACGGCAAACACGTGGGCAGTTTTCTCGTCACTCAAGAACCGGAGACAAGGGCTGTTCCAGTCTCTCATAACGAGCCCTAACCTCCGAAGAGGAGAACCACAAGGGAGAAAGAAAGGAAGAAAGCTTCAGCTCAGAGCAGAGGAGACGGGAAAGAGGATAGATCACTGGGGCTCCAGGATTGTGACACCCGTCTCACCAAGAAGATGATCCCCTGAAGGGCTAGGGCACCTCGGGATTGCCACACCCGTACTCACAAAAGTGAGCCCCTGAGGGGGGTTTCGCCCTAGTGATCAGTTCTGTGTAACATATGCTGCAAATTTTAAAGTTGGTTTCTTAATTTGTATTCAGTAATCATTAATAAAGACCCAAAATCAGCTAAGCTAACATCAAATTCCATGAAATTAAGTAGAAACTTAGTTATTGAAGGTTCGACTTAATTCATAAGCATCCTCTTTGAATTAAAATGGAATTCGAAATTAGAATCAAGTTGTAAAAGATTAAAAAAATAAGTAACATTAACTAAAATAATTAGTCTTAGGCATCGATAGCTTTCCAGCGAAACAACTCGCAGACAAATTAACTCAAAACGCAAGAAATCATTTTCAACAGAAACATGTAAACATTTTTCCATTGATGGGTAGTTAATTGTATCAAAGTGAGCAAGGGTTATCTACCTTAGAAGTTCCCTAGTAGTAGGGGTTTTTCTAGGGAAATCTAAAACTAGTTCACATACATGGTGCATGTGAAGAAAGTTTTCAGCTTGGAAACAAACCCAGCGTGAATTGCTACCAATCAATGGCTTTAACAGTCCGCCACTGACAAACCTCCATTCCCGAACGAAAATACTAGCTTTCAGTGGTTTCTACCAACCGACCATTGGTAGGCCTAATTAGCTCTTGTTTAAGTTGTACGTTGAAATTTACCAGAGCGTTTCGCTAAAATCCGTATCCCAACGAAACAGATTACTCGAATATCCACTGATTGCATTTACTCGAATACCCACTGAAATATCTCGAAATAATAAAGAAATAAAAAACTAAGTATTTTTGAAGAAATTAAGCCGCTTAATTTCCAATACTTAATTTGAATACAGTTAAATATTTATACAACCAGTCAGGACTTGATGGCCCTAAAAATATTTTATTTACAAGAGCGATTACATTCTTCCAAAAAATATATAAAATGTAACGTCTTGGAGCAAAAAAGAATTACAAAATTCTGCACTTCCTACATGACTAAATCTAAACGGTATACCAACAATAGTATATGAAACAAATGTAATCTGCAAGATAACATTAAAACAGAAATACTTCTTGACCAGCAGAGAATATATAGAGGATACTTCCACAGGATTTGAAGAGCCAATTTTTCATACAAAGCTAAGATCGAAACCCATCCTACCATATTTATGTTTCAAAATCGAATTGTTTGTTTTTTTATATCTGTTATCTGTACTCCTTTACGAGATCACTCACTTAAGGTCACGTACGAAGAGAAATCTTATGGGATGTTGCGGGTATGATATAAATTATTCTTGAAGTTGGATCCCGTCAAGAGTAAAACTCCTTATGGAGGTGTACCTTATACATCGATAAATTGGATGAAATCCACTAGATCCAGTAAGACATTACTTCAATGTGGCAGTAAATTGCAACAAACGCTAGAGAAAGGTCAAATGAGCCAGAAATTAAATTCCAAGAGTAGGCTGAATGTTTTTTTTGTTTGAAACAAAAGTTTGTAAAGCAAACTTTTCGTGGATCTCCGATATTATCTTCTTGTGAGAGATTTTCTCTATCTTCCTTAAGGGGGAAATAAATCTTTATGTTCCTTACTTTTGTGTTACTGATAGCGCGTCATTTTTATTCTTAAAGCAATAACTTCCGATAGTGAATGTCATGTTCGTATTTCTGTTACTTGGATTTACAAACAAAATTATTGGATAATTAAATCAAAAAAAGCGTTAAGAATGAAATTACTTTGGGACGTCGTTTAAAATAAGAAAATTTTACAGCTCCGTTATACAGACAATTTTTTTAAACCACTTATATAAAAGTGGTCTGGTGGTTATCTATCTGAAGTGCTATGCTGTTATCCAAGTTATTATAATCTAGCATCTAGTTTATCATATTAGTAAATATTATAGGCAGATCCTCAATAGCCTAGTTTAATTATGACAAAGTTTAAAAGAAATTCTCAGTACTTATTAGTGCAAAAGACTTCATTTAACCGAATCTCGAACCTAGATCTCCAGGCTATCTATCAAATAACGGGATTTGTCAAATGGGATGCCTAAACTATATAAAAAAAAGGTCGCGTTATAGAGCTTTTCCTAAATGTAGGATTTTATTAAATTGCAAAAAATTGAATTCTTAAGAACTAATAAACGAATAATAATGCAAAACTCATTCTTCTTTGATCTTATGCTATATTTTTGTTTGAGCTAACGATATGTATGTTACACCTTTGATAATTTATTCTGATTTAAAATTACCTATATATGACTTATTGAACTGAGATTTAAAAATAATACAGATATACGTTTCGTAGTAAAAAATAAGATCAGTAGCGCATGTGTTTCTGGGATTAGTATTTTAAGCCGGAAATTTTAAGCCTGAGATGGATCATAGACTATCAAATACTGTTTCGCCCCCACAAGAATTATAGTTTTGCACTTATAACAGAGTTTTTCTCTATGATACAAAACTGTCTTATGGTAACTTTATAACTGGACGAATTGCGCTCCTTAATGTTAGGCACCGATAGTTCCATTAAAGAAAAACGTAATTCTAGATTCTTTCATACTTTTAATTTGCATTTAAATGAATTACATATCAAGTAAACAATAACAATAATTTATGAAACGTAAGGCTCAAACGACGAAAACTCTGGAAGGATTGCGTTGATTGAAGTATTACGTTTGACTATGAAAAAAGGAAAATTTTACTCAAAGGAACAGTCACGTTTCTAAAGCTAACATTGTTTTTCTGAATTCGAAAAATTTTCATTCCGCTAAGTTACTTTTTTAAAATTTTTGGAAAAGACTTTAAAGAACGATTTGTTAACTTTACGAAGTTTGATTATGTACAGACAAAATAAAACTAGTCTTTAAAAGTGTTTCCTACAAAATATGCTTTATATGATGTTAGACTGTCAGTAAATTAAGTCAACTAACGCTACCTAAACAAAAAATTACTACAGCGAAGTTCTTGTAAAAGTTGCAGCGTAAATATTCCATTTATTAGACTTGCGAATATGAAAGGTTTTCTGAGTATATGTTTTGAAACTATGCAGCAATCTTCAAATTCATCATAAATTAATGGAAATCTCAATTTCTGTCTGAACTATTTGCAGTTATTGAATTTTTAAGTACGCTGACACAGAAGGCACGTTAGAATCATTTCCTTATTTTAAATAATGCATTAAATTCAAGACGAAAAGAAAGGCTAATCCCATTTCAATATTTTTTTTTTAAACTTGTCGCAGCAAAACTAAATTCTGATAAGCATGACAAAAATTCAATCGTCGTGAAATTCCCTATTTAAAATTTCTTCCGGTGAACTGTCAGCTCAGATTTCTCCGAAAAAGTAAGGAAGAGAAAATTTCCTCTTTCGAGTTATTTTCTTCATATAAAAACGTCACTGGAAACAAGCATAAAATAAATAAAATTCAGTTAAGAGTAAAATAAAAAAATTTAAATTAATATAAGGACATAAAGATTCGCAAATAATAATTTTTATTTCAGTTTTTAATTGTGTGAATTAATGGATCCTAAAGTTCAGCTTACTGTTAAAGAGCTGCTATGTCAACTCATCACACAGTTTTATATTACGACTTCCAACAATATAAAGTGCACAGTGAGGCCAAAAAAATTAAACACTTCTATGTGTCCTTTTCTAATTGGCGGACAGCTAAAATTCAAATATTGTTTTTCATGTCTCGAAAACGCGACTAAAGTTATGTATTAGATTTATATACTATTCTAGCATATGCATTGTGACAAAAACTCGGGCTTTTTCTGAAATAGCATTACGATGAATGATTGTTTTCCTTAGTTGCAGAGTTCTTCAAATTCTGCCAAAGTCCTGACTGCGCAAGAAGTTTAAAATAATGGCTTTTTAAATTAAACTACCTCGGTTTCATTTTTATAATCTGAAACACAGGTTTAAGAGAAATAAAATTCAAATTCTTTTAATTTCTTAAATTTTGTTTTTGTTTAATATTTTTTATAATTTTTTGAAAAACAACCAAATATTTTTAGACATTTCAAAAAACTAACTTTTTAATCGAAATTTCGGAGATATATGTAAATTTAAATATTAAATATGTTTGACGATGATTTCGAACTTATCGTCGGACTAAAAGCGATAACGATGCGATATAAGGAGAATCATTCCATTTTTGCAATGTTTAAGTTTATTTTCATGCGAGATTTATTTTCCGTTCTATTTATTTTGAATGAAATTTAATAAATTGATTTAAAATTGGCAGTAATATTATAAGTCAGATTAAAATTTTTTTACAAAGCTCTAAAAGCTCCAATTTCATTAGAATTTTTAAGAATGTTATTAAAGAAACAATTGTAAATATTTATGAACGAATTTAAGGAAAAATGAACGATCATGAATATAGAACTTTACTTCATTAACATATATCGTCTACGTTTTATCTACAGATATTTTAAATTAATGTAATAATATTAAAAGATATTTTAAATTTCTAGCTTTTTTTATTGTTGATGGCTTATTTTCATTTAAATATATTCAGTTTTTGAATTTAAATAGTTGAATATTATTACTCCAAAGGGGCTTTGTCCCTGAAGGACTATTGTTTTCGTTTTGCGATCTTGCGTTGAATCGCTATAAACGGCTGTATCACTTTTGAAATCGTTGCCACCAAAAGTTATCGACCTGTATTATATTTAAAGAAATTAAATAATGAAGAATCTGCATAAATGTATGTATATTTCTCCAAACGTGATAAAACAACGATACTTAGAGCCGTCCAATAACATATGCTTCCACCCGAATATGCGCAACTGGAAGCCCGAATTTGGAATTTGTTTTATTATCTATTTCATATTTTATAAAACTTAAACGAATTTTTGATGAGCAAACTCAACGATTTAAAAGCAAGCAATGGCAGCACTCTACGGAAAAAAAAAACTTTTTATCTCCAGCGCGCGGAATTGTGTATGGGAAATTCTAAAGATATGCTCGTTTTAAATTATTTTGCGATATTACTGTTGAACTGAATTTTATGGTTTAAGTGCGAAGAACATGATATTTAATAAATAAAGGTAACACATAAAACGTTAAAAAAACGCCCCTTTGGAAGCAATTTAAAATCTGAAACCTTTCAGATTTTTTTTATTATAATTATTACTTAGGTTAAAATAAAATAAACAAGAGCTTGAATTTAGATAAGTTCCGTAATGATTTGCAGCCTGAAAAGGTATGCTTCTCAATACTGCACGTTTTAATAAATTTCAGCTTTTTAAATGTGTAAAATTCAAAGAAATACTTCACCTATCACACTTCTTTTCCAATTTTTTCCAAGTCCTAATTATTATTTCAGCTTAAAATTTTCAGATGCAAAATAAAAACTGCTTAATATTTCATTAAAAAATTTACTTTTTACTCCTACAGTGAAAATTCATATGCAGATGATATGATTTAGTCCCGCAAACCAGTAAATAAAATTATCATTTTTGGAAATATTTCTAAATACGCACTCTTATAGACAGAAAAGATTAATACCTGTATTTTAAAGTATGCGTAATAGTTTTCGCTGAAAATAATGTAGACAGCGAGACACACATGATATCCTCTGTTATATAAAACGCCATTACGTAAAGTGTGATGCTGATGTTCCCAGTTTCATTTACCATACCAGTTAAAAAACTAATTATTCACCAATTTTTGAGTCGTATGAAAGAATTATGGCAAGAAACTGTGCCGAAACTTATAGAACTACAAAAATTAATCTTTTAGTTATACAGAATAATTCTACTAATAATAAGAAGAACACTGAGCTTCAGATGATTTTGATCTTTTCTCTTAGACAACATGATTATCAAGGATATTCAATGCAGTTATTTGGTTATATTTAAAGGTAAAATCATCTCCGTTATAAATACAAGACCAAAAACACAAAAGCACAGCATTTTCAACCGACTTGCGAAATTCTTCTACAAACAGCATTATAACAAAATTGCTGTATTTATCTATTAGAAGATGAAGCGAAATTTCGGAAAATTAATAACGTATAATATATCTTATTACATTACTAAATGTGTTAAATTTAATAATGGTTCTTTGGTTATGTTCTTTGGCTATGGACTTGATGTAAACAAAAATTCTTTTATCTGCGTTCGTTAAAACCTTCAGGTCCGGTGTGTTTTGTTCTAAGTTTAATGTCAATCATGGCATGTTCTGTAGTATAAACAAATTAATTTACAGGATTCGATAGTTATTCTTACATGAAATTTAGTTAACTCTTTGCGTAAATGCAACCTTTAAGACTTACATAACCTTGTTACGTCCCTACATTGTAAGGTCATTAGGTACTTTTTGAAAACAGAAGAGATGAAAACTGAGCAGCGCCCTCAACGGGACTCGAACCCCGAACATCTGGAATACGCGCCCAGCGTGCTGACCACTGCACCACGAAGACATGCGAAGAAGGCGAGAGAAATATACTTCCCGTTTTAATGTGCGACTGGGGACTAGGGGACCCAATCGCCAAATCCTGGTGGTGCAGAATCATCATCCACCACCTTTTTTGTTCAGGAGCCGCTTGTTGAGACATAGGTTAGTTGGAAGAGATGAAAAATGAGCTCGCCTTCGCAGAGATTCGAACCACGGACCTCTCGAATACGAGCCGAGCGTGCTGACCACTACACCACGAAGGTATGCCAAGAAGATGGGAGAAATACCGGATAACTTTTGTGCCGAATGATACCTTCTTGGTAGATAATTTGATTTTTCCACATGGCAAATCAAAATGTGAATCAAGAAGACAAAACTTACAAGAATAGGTTTTATAATATCTTCATTTTTCGTAATCATATGAAACCTTTTTAATTCTGCCACAAAATGTAGTAGTATGTAAAACATGCACTTTAATAAATACTTTTAAACTATTTATAAAGAAACACAAACATATTGTTCTCCTATTCCCGGTCTTCAATATGCTGCGTTGACGTAGTAATCGAAGTGAGTGAAAATATTTTAAAGTTAATGCAAGCAGGGTCTGATTATTGCCTAAGCTTACACAAGACTGCATGTTTAACAGGGCTAAGAATGATCTTATTTTCTCTTAATCCGATCTTACGTTTTCTCATAAACATGCAGCTTAGAAATTTAGTAATTTTTTAACTATAAAAAATTGGTAATTAAAACACATAATTAATAACAGGAGCTTAAACGTGCCGAAGGACTTTTGTCACGTGTTCATTTATTGAAGAAATATTTAAAAAACAATTCATGTTTAACGAGAATTAAAAGTTCGCGAAGTGTGTATGTGTGTGTTTTTATCCCTCCTCACCTTCCGTCAAGCCGAAAATAATTAGAACCAGGTTATAAAATTGAAGCCAAACTGAAGGATAGAAATGAACTACGAGGAAAAAAATCAGCATGTAATTTCAGAAAAAATCCAGTTTTGTGCTTAAATGAGAAGATTAGACCAATGCTGTACATCAATCTATATATGTGTTAAGGCGCACTTTCGAGACATGAAAAGTACAATTTAAATTTTGTTGATCGATCAACTACAAAAGAAGATATAGAACTTCCCCTTTTTATCCAGGTATGTTTAATTCGCTACGTTCTCTATTTATGATGCATATAAACGCTTACGAATAAGACAGCCCATTTAACCCTAACACAGATGTCTTAGTGGATGACTCTTAAAGTAAACTAGCTTTAGTGTCCATGTTTTATAAGGAAAAGTAACGGAAACTCCCTGTAATTAGTTCTTTCACCTAAATTCGGCACAACTAATCATTGTTTCGGCTCTTCAGAATGGTTATTCAAAAGTGGAAAAGCACACGAGGGCTATCGGCCAAAGAGGGATGCCTTAGTGTCGAATTTCTAAGCGAAAGCGACTCGCATCCACGTTACCCATGGGAAAACAAAGGAAATGGCAATGCAGCCATTCTTCTAGCTGGGATGCCACTCCCAGTCGAGCTACCAATATTTAGCGATTTTACCGATCAGCCGCTGGTTAGACTTCAGTTTTAGAGAAAACGAATCAAATATATGAAAAACTTTAAAATAAATTTATGGACTAAAAATTCTTAAATCTGCTCTCAATTTTACTGCTGCCGTGCAGAATAAGATCTTAAGAAGCCTTTTAATATTTGTAACTTGTTTGAAAATTTGTTGGTTAAACTTAAACACGTGGAAAACTGGTTTGGTTTGATTTATTTGATTACGGCAAAGCATACGAGGGATGCCTTCGTGGTGGACTTTCTAAGGTAAACTGGCTCGTATATACGTTACACATGGGGAAAACACTAAAATGCCCATGCAGCCAGCCCGTTAGCCGGAATTCGAACCCCATACCGACCTACCAGTGTTCAGCGACTTTACCGCTCGGCCGCTGGTAGGCCGTGACAAACTTTGACAATATTACATCATCATCATTAAAACATTTGACCGCATTTTAGTCTGAAAATGTAAGATGATAAAAGTAAGCTTGATAAGCAGGAATTTAAAGTTTATGCCAGTGTCTGAAAATGGTGTTTTGGGTTTTTTAGCCAATCAGTTTTTATATTCGTAAATGTTATAAAAATATTTGACTTCAGAAGTTTATTGCAAACATGCGGTGTGCTTTTCATTAAAACTCATCTGACGTTACTCAGATACCTTCCATAAATCTCAGGAGTTGACCGTTTAGTTATTTTGACATTCTTGAAACTTTGTATTCGAGATATGAAATATAATAAATAGTGACAAAAATACAAATAATATAATTTAGACAGTTTTCAAAGCTTGCACTTTTACAATTCGTTATACTGCGTAAAATATTACCGCTCCCAGATCGACATCTTTAACACGGCATTTATCTGAACATATTAATAACTTAGAAACTCATTAAAACGATGTCGGCTCGTGTCAAAACTTTCGAAAGCATATGCTTTCCTTTCTGTACACCGACTTGGCACACGAAAATTCAGTTGCGGCTTAAAAGAACAGAACGATGAAAGAATATGCCAGTGAAAATCCTGCAAGAGAGAATATCTAACGAAAAATAAACCATACTGTCTCTGGTGTTTCACGTTAGTTGCCTTGTATTTGACGATTACGTGAAAAAGAATATCCATCCGTAGCTCGAAAAATTGAGGAAAAGTTCGTCAGAATATTTATTCACAACATGTAATGAACTTCGGTCGATATGGGTACATAACCTTCAGTCGTTTAGATAATTAGTACTATTTGTCAAGTAATTTAGAACGCAAATATTAGGTCTTCCCTTTTTATATTTTTTCTCTGGGAATAAATTTCTTCTTGCCCTTGGCATCAAGAAAATTATTTTTTCATTTTCCTAATTGCTTCCATTCCTCTTAAATAATCCAAATACTAATTAAACACGAAATTTTTCTAGAACGTTGCATAAGGCAAATTTTTATTAGCAAGGCTTAGAAATGCTTAAATTTACTACCTGTTCAAGGAAGACACACAAAGATAAAGGACTCTAAATTGTAGAAGATTGATAATAAATTAAGAAATGTCTAAGGATGTAATATCTATACGTTCGAATTAAAGAATGCTTATTAATTCGAGATGAAAATTTAGTCTGGAAGCCAGCACATGAACCATGTTATATGTTTCCCCTAAAACACAGATTAGTTATTGAAGTTGGATTATTATCCAGGATTAGAATGTATGTTTTCGTGAAAAATTTTCTGATGAAAACAGTCGCATATTCATATTAAGAAAGAAAGAGAATCTAAATTAACCAGCATATTAAGCCAACGGAATCTAAATCCGGGACAAACTATAAGAGGTAGAGGATCTCAGACATTTAGGATGATACTCTGCCTCATCATCTCAAATATGGAATAGACAAAAGACACTTTATCTTTTGCGATTAAGATATAAAAACGGTATTTTAATAATGTTGCACCCTACGGTTGATACGGAAGATTCAGTTAGTTTACCAAAGAGCGGAATTTCTGGCTAAGAAATGCCAATTCTATGAAAACTCTTTCTTAAATAAATGCTTTATTTTGAAGACTAACATTTCTTCCCTTCCTCTCAAAAAAGGAATTCAAGAAGTTGGTTAACTTTAATGGTGTTCAATGGTTTTTTCATTCAGTCGTAAACAGAATCTTAGAGATCTAAACATTTTGTCTTTTGTAAGATACAAATTTATTAAGGAAAATCAAAATAGACAGTTTCAGTTATTTTTCACTTTTCCCAGTATTCAAATTACATTATATTTCTGCAAGGCAATTTCGCACTTTACCTTTAACAAGGCGTAAGGGATAAATTGCCAAATAGTGTTCTAATCGTCATTATTGCCATTGAAAGCATTCCCGTGGCTCTTGTCACAGGCGTGGAGGAAGAAAGCAGATGATCCCTTTGAAAGATCTTTGATATTAAAAGTTTTGCTACTTTCTGATTATACGTACCCTCTTTCAAACTGAATAGAACTGCCTTCTTTTTTGTGTACTTTAGAGCATACGCGCCACAATAGCCAGTCTGCTCAGCACGCATCACACATGTGGTTGAACACACATTGATTTATATTCTTTATATTTAACCATCTTTACTAAATACTATCCACTAACTTGAACCATCGCTAATATAGACTTATACTTTTTCTCATAAAATATCTTGTTTCTCGTTATAGTCTCTGTTTTATTATTATTATTTATAAACAGTACTTATGAGTCAAAAAGGTAGTCTAAAGTTTTTCACCGATTCGCAAAATCACCAATGAGTTATAGATTTTTTTGTAAGGGTGCAGATAAATAGAAGGTATCGTTGTAATTTATCTTAGTTTCTCATATTCATTGCAGAGAGTTTTACAGATGAATATGAGAAAGTAATGTTATACATAATCCTTGAATATGAAACATGATATGCCAAAGAAATGTTAGCAGAATATAATTTTATGTAAAATAAAAGCTACTTTACAGAGTTTCTGAATATTTTATCATTATAGAACAACATGCTTCAAGCAAACCTGCTACAGCAAGAAAATTTCGTCATCAGCTCGTTTCGACTCCGGTAATTTTTTTAAACGTAAGAAATGTATGAGTAGGGTTATTAAAATGAACAAATAACGAAACAGAAAAACACGTTTTAAAAACTCATTTCAAATTCTGATTTTGAAACCAAGAATACCTTTGTAAGAAATAAGAAGAAAAACTTTAAAAGCGGCCAATATTTAACCTTGGCGCAAAGTTTTCTGGTGAAATCATTTGCTGAATACGGTTCTATAACAAGTAAAATCCAAATCTTTTATTATTCTGACAAGAACCCAAAGCACAATTTAACGCATTGGTAATAAAAGTTTTCTCAGTATTTAATTTAACAAAACTTCAAAAGAAAATCAAAGAAATTCATTTCTAAAGCAACAGTCAGAAGATTTTATAAATCAGTATCTATTGTTAAGAAGCATATATATGTAAAACTATCGAAACTATTGTTCTTCCATATTACGCAAAAATTTATTGTGTGAAGTGATCTATTGTGTGAGGTGATTTATGATGTGAGGTGCAATGATCAATTTCCGACATTCGAGAAATAAGGAAGAATGAAGCGGACTTTATCGAAATTACGAAACTTTCGCCATCTGAATTTCAGCTTTCAATTTAGAGTATAAAACCGTAAGATTTCAATTTTTAAAAAAAATCAATAATGCGCGTTTCTTAAAGATTTTATTTAAGCAATCAGAAATTAATTCCTTCTGCAGAGATTATGCAAATCAATTTTGACCAGAAACTAGTACAAAATGAAACAATCTATAATCATGACTTATATCGAACTTTTAAAAAGCAAATTTATAATTTTAAAGACATTTTTCAAATTTCAAGTTTTTAAAATCTCTTATCTAGCTATTTCTTCTCTGCTTTGATACCCGCAGTTTCCTAAATTTTGTATTAGCGCGTTCTGGTACCTCAGGGGTTCTCAACCAGGGGGAATTTCATAGCTTCATGAGTGAATGCGGTCCGCCTTTTATTTTTCTGTTAAGTATTTATAGTTTATGAAAACAAAATACAACTTTTATTCAAACTTTGGCATTTATCAATTTTTTCCAAGCTTTTTGTTGTTTAATTTATAAAGCAAGTTAAAAAAATCTAAATTTAAATGAATCCAATATGTACTTTTCTAGTTTTGGAAAGGAGGATGGAATGATCTTTTAGCAATGGTGAGAGGGCTAAATGAGTCTAAAAACGCTGAAAACCACTGCAATACCTGAAATACAATTATTTATTGACCTGAAATACAATTATTTAGTATTTAATTTTTTTAGTATTTTCCAGCATAGTTTTACAGCTATTACAATTAATTATTTTGATGAAAAATTTAAATTCAAACTTAGATTTAGCCGAAAATTCAAACAACGATAACACATAGAAGACTACTTTAATAATAATTAACAACATACAGAATACTTTAATAATGAATAAAAGTTAATTGCAAAATAGTGCAGTAAGTTACTAAAAATGAAATATAAATAAAACTCTAAATATTACGATACTATTGCCTTCGGAAAAAATTTGTAATTATAAACAATACCATTTTTAGAGAAAGCCATACTTTTACGGAAAATAATTCTTATTATTCGGCTAACGATTGCGGGAGCCGATTTTGTCTTTAGCTAGTCTCTGGTTCCATTGTAAAACTA
The DNA here is from genome assembly GCA_000611955.2 of Stegodyphus mimosarum. NCBI lineage: Eukaryota > Metazoa > Arthropoda > Arachnida > Araneae > Eresidae > Stegodyphus > Stegodyphus mimosarum. The sequence continues at coordinate 956,561 of KK122182.1, forward strand.
ATCTGATTTCCTGCATAGCCTTATAAAATTAAAATATTCTCAGCGGAAACTTCTCAAAATAGTTAGCCCGAACAAATCGTTACGATCCTTGCCATTACTGAAGAAGTAAGTACAGCTTTAATATTTCAAGAAATAAAAGTAATTTTGTTTGTTTAAAAGCTGTTTCAGTAATTTTGAAAATAATCATATGAAAAACGATAAACAATTGTTGGAGATACTAAAGCAACTTACTCTGATTCTTGTTGTTTAGTATGTCCAACAAATATATGAACTGTTTTAGTAACTCATAAAACAAAATTTAATCTTTTATAGAGTTTTAAAAATCTAACGATTAAATGCTATTCGAACTCTAACTCATTGTAGTAGAAGTGAAGGTATTAAAAATTAAAGAGAAAGCCTGTAGGAAAGCAGGACTAAGTAAAATCTAAATATATTTGTAGAAAACTTCCAAATTTAATATTTAATGTTATCAGTTTGACTTGAAATTAAAATTCAGACAGGTACTTGCCTTTTACTAATCACAAGTAGCCTTTAACTAATCTGAAGTAAAAATTTGTCTTGAAAGATGACACTAAACGTAGGATTTTATTTTCTTCATGAAAATCCTTGTATATTATCATCAAGAATGTAGATATGCATGCAGCTTAAATACACTTAGTAGAAATCATAATACATTATTTTGAAATAAATTCCGCTTCCGAAATGTAAACCAGTAATGCTACATTCTGAACTATAAAAGTCACCTTTGTAGAATCAATCCATATACTGTTGCAGTTTTATTAAAAAAAAACTTTTATTTGTTACAAAAACCTTCAGTTTTTGTCGTTACTTTCGGAAATAAAATTGAAAATCCGTGTTTAGGTAGATAGTGACACTATTATAAACGAATTCCGTTTAAAATATATAGAGAGTAGATCCGTTAATAACTTATCTTAGTACACAGTGCAGCAAAGAAAAATATCAAAATATTTGAAGAAATCTCAGTTTATTCTTTGGTATATATTGGTGCCTTCTAAACAAGGCTACAAATTTGAAAGATTCTGTCTTAATACTCATTGCATGAAGTTTATTCGCAAGACTAATAATCACTAGTGCAACATTAATAAAAATCCTAACTTCTGAAATATTTACTAGTTTAGTATGGATTAAAACTGTGAATGTGTAAAAGGAAGCTTACCTTACTTTACTTTGTCAGAAGCAACAACTAAATTTTTTCGTAATGTTTATCATATCTGTTATTACGTAACATCTAAGTTATTCTGTAAATCTGCTATTACTTGCATTTGATGTAAACTTTTAACACACTTGCATTCACAACAATAAACGTTAATTTCATTCAAGTTGGGAATGGGAGATCGTAACAAAGAATATTACAAATTTTATTCAGCTTTAAATTTCGCGAAAAACTACCAAAATACTAAAATTACACAAAATAATTTTTAAGTTTTAATAAATCTATTTCGCAAATGATTTCATGTTTCTTTACTAAGAATTACGATTACTTATCAAATATTTTTGTAAATTATCGCAGTAAAATGCCTCCCTAAAAAAACACTTAAAAGATAATATCGTGATATGAATCAATATTTATATAATGCATTTATAAACGGAAGTTACATGAAAACAGAAGCTATAAATACATGAAGTCCATTGTCGTATGCTTTTATTGCACGTATAATAACAGGAGTTCTCAGTTGGGAGCAATTTGGAATTTCAAGTGGATAATAAAGAGCGACTTCTGTCAAGTCACGAGCCAGCACTCGGACAGCTGCCGGCGTGCGAACACAGTCGCGGGGAGTGCAATCGTTTATGAAATATTTCCTAGTGGTGCGGAGGATAGAAAAGTCTGAAAATCATTATATAAATAAGCACCGTCAATATTTCAGCTGATTTACCATACAGAATGTTGCAGTTACAGCCCCAGAAGTCGCTATCTTTTAATTCGATTCAGAGAAATTGAATTTGTTTAAATAAAAAAATTCGATTTAAATTTGAAACGTTTAAGAATTCTAGTCAATAAAAGGAAGAAAACATCATTAGCTGATAATAATAAAAGCTGTTGCCTTAAAACTTAAAAATTAGGGAAACTTTCTACAAGCTTTATTAGGAAATACTTTTTCCCCCTGACAGCCTGCAGTTTAATGGTATCACGAAACCATAGTAGGAAATGCGCTGATTTTTTAGCCTGTCATCCAAAAATTACGTATCAAACAGATAGAGGATGATAGTCAACATTTTAACACTTGTGAAACATTGTTTAGCAACAAAATCACAAATTGATGCAATTGTATAACACCACACATAATTCTGCTCAGCTAGAACGCATTCCCACCTGAGTCTACGAAGACAAAAGTGAATTGTTTGGGCAAATTGAATAAAATTTTCTTCTACTAGTATATTGTTTGAGTAATTTGAAAAATGAAAGATTTGCTTTCTAACATTTTTTTAACTACAAAATATCACCTAGATGCATTGATAAAATTTCAGATAATAAATACATCAAAATAGTAAATTTCTTCGTCGATAGTTTTATGTAAAATGATTTCTCAAAATCTAATATTAATTCGGGTGAATATCTTCGGAGATCTACCGAGTCCGGGTCAAAAAAACAATTTCAGAGAAGAACGCAAGTAAGCAATACATCAAACCTTTCTCTTTTAATCGCGTTTCACACATTTCATTGGTTTAATTTACTAAGCTATTCAGATTTGAATACATACTTTAACCACAATCATGTTCAGCTATAGAACTAACATAACGCAAAAAGTAATCGGTTTTCGTAAACCCTTATTATAATGTGGCCCCCGTAAAGCTAAAATATCCCTCTCCTTCGGCAGATAGCCCTCGTATGATGCTTTACCGTGTTCTAACAAAGAAATCTCTATAAATGTGAGTGATAAGAATAATTAATAGTTGATGCTGGAAAAGAAATTTTTACGTTTTCAAAATTTTTCATAGTTTTTCAAATAAAAACGCCTTTTTTCGCAGTTTTGTACTCTTTCATTAAATGGAAGTAATAAAACGAATAATTTATTTGAAATATATTATTTATTTGGTTATTTGAAACTGGCAAAATTTTGGGTTAAATCTCGAGAAAAGTATTTGGAATATAATGAACTAAATGAGCAAGGATAACTAGTTTCGAACAGATAAATGAAAGCTAATCTAACGGCTGATCATATTTTAAAGATCAGCTGCTATTTAATAAACGTCGGATGTAACAAGAATTTCTTTCGGAACTACACATTTTAAGAAATAAACCAATTTTATTCAAGCAAAAACAACAAAATTAGAAATAAATTAGGTTAAATAAATTTTATCAATAAATTAAAATAAAAAACATTAATCTTTAACTATAAGGTTTCCTCTTTAATCTGTACTTTGGAAAATTTTTGAAAAACCTAACATGCACTTCTAGTATATTCCTTTGTGTCTAGTCAAAGTGAAAATTTATACTCTTATTTAGACATTAGAATATCTATAGTTTACGATGTAAAAATGTTTTAGTGATTGTGCAGAAATTAAAGTTGATAAATAGTCAAGAAAAACTTGAAATTTTCTGATTTCTGCAAAACTTTTACTTGATGTAAATAATTTTGCTTAATGAATTTTACTGAATTATTTTAAGTAAAGAACATGTTAAAACATGTTGCAAGAAATTTTATCCTTTGAAACTAATTATTTGAAAGCATGTGAGTAATTTAAAAATCAGCTAATTAAAAACCATGAAAAATTTGAATAATGCAAAAGTGTAATAAAAACTTGGAAAATAGTTCTTGAAATACGGCTCTTGAAAAATGACTAACGCAGATTTGAAATAATTAGGATTTTTTTAAACGCAAGGTACTTTATTTTTAACTCGCAAATTTCTGCACATTACTGCTTAATGTAAAAATATATAAAACTTATTTTAAGTCATAGCTGAAACAGAAAGGAAAGAAAAAATATCCTGCTCTGAAAATTTTATAACACTTGAGAAATTATCTACCAATATACCTCCAACTAAAAAATAAAATAGAAATTTTCTTAAGTATGTAACTGAAGTAACGGATTGTAAAGAAAATTATTTTCAAGTCAAAGACAGAATTCTCTTCATTTTAGTGGCATGTGAACAGTTTAATTTACTAAAATGGAAACCTCACAATAATGACGTCAAATAAAATTACAAGAATACTTGAATTTCTTGCATTTCTACGAGAACACGTTAAAAATGTTTCTATTTTATCTTCATTTCAAAAACATTTTCCTTACGGTTCATGACTACGGTTAAAAACTACAAGATCGTTAAATTATCATTAAATCATACTACTTCTTTCAGGAATAGATATATTTTCTCGCAACAACCTTGGTGCATAAATTAGAAATTCCCTTGTTTATTATAAAAATCATGAAAAATTTCAATAATGCAAAAGTACAATAAAAACTTTCAGTATAAACAACGTTTATAAAGTTCTGGTAACAGCTTCAGTTTACTTGATTTATTTTAAGAATGCAAGTCATAAAAATAAATTAATTTGAATCAGCTGCAGATGAACTTCCCTTAAATTATTTTAAATACATTTAGAAGATTTTCCCTCTGAAGAAGCAAAAAGACGTTTCTTATAATTTCCTCAAAATTCGAAACGCAAAATTAAGCACGCTAAGATCTTTTCCTTTCCTTAACCACAAACCAGTATTCATTTCGATGGCGGTGAAATTTATTAGCTTGTTATTACTGTAATCACGAATGATAGGGTAAAATTGTCTTTTAAAAATGTTTTTCCCCGAAGTTGCTAAGTTCTTTTAAGAGTTGCACATTCCAACGCAACGTTCAAAATTAAACAGGCATTATTAAATTTGATTTGTAAAAGTGGCTGTTTTGAATCGAATATCAACACTTTATTTCATACAGGGGTAACTGTAAATGATGAGCGTTGTTGTAAAAGATGGTTATTAAAATTGTTTGCAAACTCATAAAATATACAAATTGCAACTAGTATCGCCTTCATTTCACGACGCATTAAATGATCACTGTAAAAACATGCAAAACAAAACTCTTATGTAATACTACCACTCAGAACGGATTCTTTAAAAAGAAATTAACATTGCCCTTGGAACTTTCCAAAAAGAAGAAAACAGGATATTCGGTTTAAGAAAAACAGCTACTCAAGTGGACCAATTCTTCCTTCTTGAAGAAGGAAGAAGAAAAGCACATGACCAGCATAAACACGTAAAGAAGAAAAAAAAAGTATTAAAACGCTCACCAGTTTGTGGGTCACCTGTTCAAAAGAGCAGCGGCGCCTCTCCACTCCACGCTTCAGCTCTGTAGCGAGTGCAGCGGCCAGGTAGAATGATAAATTGTTACACCTGGTATACTTGACGACATGCTGACCATGTGCACATGCGCGACGTGATTCCGACAGTCGTAGAGTTCTAAACGCATATCTTTACCCACGATTCGTTTTTTTCGGTTGCGCGGATATTTAAAAGAGAGTAAACTTCGCTAAGAATTGCCCCCACGATCCTAGCCGTGACGACCTCGCGTTTTATTTAAAACATTAAGATGGGAAAACGTGGAAGCGAGTTCAGAAACTAGGCTGCACGCGACCCCAAGCGGAGATCTCTTGCAACTCAAATGACTGTTAAAGTCTTTACGGTGAAAGAGGAAAATGACATTTTTTCTTTACATTCTTTGCCCGCTTCTACAAGCAACAGGTACGTTATATAGTTTCATCAAAACTCTTACACACAATGGAATTTATTTCATTTGCACGTGTATCTTACTAAAAATTCTGTGAAAAGAATGATTGCGAATTTTTACCCTCACTCTGTACCAGTTTTAAAACCATTACTAAAAATAGTACCGTCGCCAAAATGGTAATAAAATGCATTAAATAAAAAGTTATGTAACTAAAATTGAATAAGTGAAAATTTTAGAATTAAAAGTGCTTACATAAAACATGATGCTCTAAATCGAACTTTAAAAAATAGTCAGCTTAAATGTTTAACGATTTGCCTCAATACATTGTGGTGCATTCGGAGCAGCTTCCTGATATTATTCAAAATTTGAGCAAAATTTCATTATAGAGAAGAAATTTAATTTTAAATAAATCTTTTATGAGGATTTGTTCCTTTTGTGATTCTGTATATATAACTAAGGCGGTTACAGGGTTAATTTTTTATATTGCATTTCAAGGTGCTGTTGAGAATAATATCATTAGAAGAAAAAAAAGCCGTAAGATTTTTTCAACCTCATATATACATTCTCTATCCCTAAAATTATTTCAGAAGTTTTTATTGCCAAATTACTAGAACTTATAGCTTAATTTTTCAAGTCCTTTATTTAATTCTATCTTGAATTGCGTACTACATTGCTCCTTTTTTATTCATAATCAGATTAATTGCATCAGTCACGCTCAAGATGGCTAAAACTAGTAAAGCTTTGTAATAGCCATGTAGGATAATTTTTGTGACAGAAACATAAAAACTGCATTAAAGATTTTGTTCCAGACTAAATAATGCTTAGGTTTGTTCGCACATTAGCTAAAGTAAATTATTCTCACGTTATGAAAAAAATTTATAAAATTCAGCCTCTAATTAAAATATAATAAACTCTTATAATTAAAATGAAATCTCTTATAATTAAAATGATCTCAAATTAAAACTAAGGTATAAAAGCTTTGGTATTATCGGTCTCTAAAATTTCTGAATTTCTATTCGTTCATTTAAACTGTTGCCAAAACGATGGTGTTTTTATTGCTCTTCAGTACTAAACTAGATTTCGATTTCAAGCTACCATAAAATACGTTATCAGAATTTAGAAGAGACATGTTATTTACCCACGAATTAGCCACCCAACAATGGCCAACTAAATCAAGGCACTGAATTCTGGGTATTCAGGTTTAATTTAGTGCAAATTAGCTGACTGCATGGAATTTTCCTAACAATTCTTCCTATGTGTGATGTGAATACCGGCCAGTTTCCCTCAGAAAGTTCGCTTCACCAGAGGTTAAGTGGTTAAGACCAATGAATATTGGGAGTTTAACCTGGGTTTGATCCCAAGAAAACGAACTGGTTGCATGATTGGTTTTCTTGTTTTTCCCGATGTGTTACGTACTTGCGAGCCAGTTTCCCTTCGAAAATCCTCCACGAAAGCATCCCTCAGGCAGATTTTCTAAATTCTTCCACAAAAGCTTCCTTTCCCTAAGGCAGATAACCCTTGAGTATTTTACCATAATTAAATAAACCAAACCAAACCTTACCTTAGGCACATAGCCCTTAATTATTCTGCGATATTTGAAACCTAACCTAACTTAATCTAGCCCTCACGAAATTTCACGAATGAATCTTCCTAAGACAACCACGAAGTGCTTTGTAATATTCAACTGACCAACAAAATTGCGAATCAACTAATAAATATAAGCCATGTTAATATCTTTCATTAATTACTCAAGAGTCGATTTTTATTATAATTATTAGAAAATGGATTATATATTATTATTAACTTTAATAAAAACTTAAATCTAAAGGGAAAAAGGGTAGATGAGCATGGTTTCTGTTTTTGATGGAAAGCTCCTAGTTAGTTACATTGCTCCTAGAAACGAAAATGATTGTGAAGTAAAGTACTTACATTACCGTATTAATTGAAAACTATTTTCGTACATACGTATTGCAGGGGAAGGGAATAATCAATTAGATTTAAGCCTAACACTTATAGAAGAAATTGTGTAAAATTACTTTCACATTGTTCTACATAAATTCCCTTAACTTCAATACACTTAGCTATTCCGGCAGAAAACGAAAGTGTTCCGTCACAGCCTTCAAACCGTTCTTGAATAGCATTTTTCAGATCATCATCGTCAACATAACATGAACCACAAATTCTACTTGATCTGGGGGGAAAAATTAAAAAGTCACTTGGGACTAGATATAGCGAATAGGATAGTACAGTTCTGGGAAAAGTTGAAGTCTGCATTCCTGAATAGCATTATGGATTGGTTTATTCGATCAAGGCAAAACATGGCAAGTGCTATCTTACGTAAAGACTGGAATGCCTTCGTAAAGGGCATTTTAAAGAAAACTGGCTCTTATTCCCGTTACACATGGGTGAAACAATGAAAACGCCCATGCATCCAGCCGGTTCGTCTGTAATCGAGCCCATGTTGAACTACCAGTCTTCAGCGACTTATCGCTCGGCCGCTGGTGGGCATAGCAGCCTGCAAATCTCAACCTTCTATATTGCAGCATTCCCGTGAAACAGCAACTTTTTCTGCTAAAGACAAAAGTTTGATCTTTCAGTTTTTTTCAAAAACGTATGTATGAATGTACTCATATAAAAACACTTAACAGTAAAAATACATTAGCTGCTCATATTCAATGGACAATCCAACGTAATTATTAAATATAGAGCTTTCGATTTCGATTGCAAATTTCTGACAAAATCTGACAGAATTTTTTAATTTCGTAAAATCTCCAAAAAGTACAGCATTGCAAAATGTAATTAGATTTGATTTATTTGATTATGGCAAAACAGACAAGTGCTATATGCTTAAGGAAAAGGATGCTTACGTTCATCATTAAATATAACTTCTTTTCAAAAGTCTAGGAGCTCGTTTACATATTTTTTCGCAAATGATACGCTTTTCTTTCTATTGACTTCAAACATGTAATATTTTTTTCGAGCTGATCGTGCTTTATAACCAAACTCTTTAAGGGCGTTTCTTACAGTTTGATACAAACATCTTTCTCAAAGAGTAGTTTCGATTCTGCACCACTTAATGTCAGATCTTTTTTAACTCGTTGAAAAAAGGTATGATTTATTATACCTGGTCATCTCCTTTTGGTCGCCCCGCTTCTCGTCTTATTTACAAAATTTGTTGATTCCTAGTACAATTGTATTATGTATTTTATAACTAAGGGTGTTCTTCAAATAGTTTGAGCAGTTTTCTCATATGTTTCTCCACATTTCCTCATATTAATAAAACATTTCCTATCTTCAATTGTAGTTTTTTCCCTTTCCGAGATATTATTTAATTTCCCTTTCATAATTGAAGAAAATAGTATGGTTGAGGCAAAACATTTTCAAATAATCTTAAGGCAATACTCTTGTAGCATTTAAGGATGTTTTTAAGTGTTAATTTAAACTTTGTAGCACTTCAAACGACCTATGAATGGCCAGAATCGAATGCATTTTAGAAAGTCGTTTACAAGAAAGTCGCTTTTATCCCAATCAAATTTGTTTTTTCAAATATGATTTTGCATTTAATGACTAGTATAGGCCTTGATAAAGGCTACATTAAAAGAAAGTTAATTATGCTTTTACGTCATTTTAAAGGCATTAAAGTGGAATATTTTTTTTGACAAACTGTAATTAGATTAGTGTATTTTCTTTTTTCTATTCACATTTAGCAATTAATTTTTCTAGAATTATATGCTTCTAAATGAGAAAATACATTTGCAGTTTTCTGCCATACATTGCTTTGTTTCCAATAATTTCAATGTTTTATCGAAAGCACATCCTCAGTTTTTTTTAATAAAACTGAAATCACATGAACTTTAAATATATACAAGAGAGAAAAAATACGCTTGCTTCTAAACATTCAAAAAGAAAGCCATAACTAGCTGATAAACTCTTGTAAATGGAACAAAAATAAAGGCCACCTTTCCCAGTGATAAGACGGCTAAATGATCTATGGGTTCAGCCATTCCCGACGAATGCTTAACAAGTAGTCACTAAAGAGAGAAATTCATTTTCGTTTAAGACCCATTACAAAAAATAAAAAATAAGCTTGTCAGGAAGTGTTTCTATTTAAGAATTTTGGCCAAATATAATTTAAAATTACTATGAACTTGTGCATATAATTTCACCGTTTTCAAATGCTGTCGCTTTTGTTTGATATGCAGAAAGTCGTAACTTTGACTGTGAAGGCTTATGCTGGTATTCAGAAGAAGACACCACAGGCAAGTGTACTTGCCACATTTCCTCAGTCAATGGCTTGTCGCTCCTTGTACCACGTGCCATAATACCCTAACTGACACAACGAGCATACTATTTATGAGACATTACATTTGGCTAGAACTGTCACAGATGATCAATGAGTCACGTGCCTTTGGTAAGCCTTCCTCACTCTTGCTGTACTTTCTCTCTCCGATGTGGCTCATCTCTCTAAAACATGGGATAAATGATTATTTCAGATTTCTAGCTACGAAAGAATTTCAAACCAGAGTATTGTTTTGTTATAAAAATTTTCAAGCAATTAGGTATGCTCCTGAACTTAAATGTATTTAAGCCAGGAAATCGAATCGTTACCTAAAAATTATCGTATTATTAATTTTTATCATTTCTTTCTTTTTTTTTAGTCCAAAGGGGCTTTGTTCCTGAAGGACTATTGTTTCCGTTTTGGCATTTTGCGTTGATTCACTATAAATATTCGATTCACTTTTCAAATTGTTGCCACCAAACATTATCGCCCTGTATTATATTTAAAGAAATTAAATAATGAAGAATCTGCATAAATGTATGCATGTTTTTCTTGCATTGTGATAAAACAACGGTACCTAGAGCCATCCAATTTTGAATAACGTACGTTTCTACCCGAATATGGGCATCTGGAAGCCCAAATTTGGAATTTGTTTTATTATCTCTTTCATATTTTATAAAACGAATTTTTGATTAACAAAGTCAACGATTTAAAAGCGAGCAATGGCAACACTCTATGGAGGAAAAAAAAACTTTATCTCCAGCGCGCGGAACTGTGATTCTAAAGATATGCTCATTTTCCTAGATTCCATTTTCATAGATAATTTCTTATCTATAAAAATCTATGTTATTTCATGCTTTCCATTGTCAAAGATATGCTCATTCCATTCATATTCTAAAGATATGCTCATTATGGAAATTCTAAAGATATAAATGCTCATTTTAAAATTATTTTGCCATATTGCTGTTGAGTGCGAAGAACACGATATTTAATTAATAAAGTTATCACACAAAACGTTAAAAAAAACGCCCCTTTGGGTGTAATTTAAAATCTGAAACATTTCAGATTTTTTGGGGGGGATGATAATGATGACGTATTGCGAGTTGACTGTAGGCTACAAAATGTGCTAATTTAAAGTTCTAGCGAGTTCATCTAGCTACTTTTCCTGATATACATAGTTTAACTAAGAATATTTTATTATAACTTCATAAGCTTTAACATGTTGGTATTCTTATTATATCTTGTTCGGCAAACCTTTTGGCCGTTAAATACAAGCGCCTGGCCCCAGCCACCACCCCAAGCTCTTATTGGACACTATTTGTGATGTCATAGAGTGACGAAATGAATTCCCCGCGGCATTTTTGCGCGCGAAATGCTTGCTTTAATTGCAAATATTCTGTTACATTCCACAAATTCACATTTATACAAAACATAACCAAGACCAAAAAAGTATAAGTTCACCTAACTTACACGAAACCGATAATAAAATCTCTTCAACCTGACGTCATAAACGGCAACCAATAAGAACAGGGGTGGTGGCTGGGGCCAGGCGCTTGTCCGTTAAATGGCAAATTGCTTTGTGGAAATGTTCATGAATGCATTTCTTGTTAACAGCTAAAGCCTATGCCTCAGATCAACTTCTTAACTTTCCTCAGCATAGAGTGAATCCAATTATGCTTTTAATTGTACATACATTAACTTTTCTGATCCTTTCTTTATCAGGTGTAAAAAACAAAGAAAAGTTACTTATCATAAGTTTTAGCTTTGCTTTTTCATTTGTTTTGTAACGCGTGCCATGCATTTAGAATTAGTCACTGATCTTACATCTGAATCTTTTATTGCTATCTTAAAAAGATTTTTTTGCTAAACATGATAAATGTAGCAAATTATTTAGTGATAATTCAAAAACGTTTATTGGAGCCTAAAATGAAATAACAAAACTTTAATGCTTACATAGTTAAAAACTTTACAGTTTTTGTACGACTAATTGTGATTAAGTAATTTCTTGTTTTTCTTTTATATTCTTAAACTCTGAAGGTTCAAGATGGCAGCATGTTAGTCATGCTGGCGACGTCACAGCATTTTATCCCACATATTGGGGAGGAAATACAAGCCAGACACAGAAGGCTCAAGGAAGGAATACTGAAAGCGAAAACTGTTTGCCAAAGGAATGAGTGTAGTAAACATATGCCCACGTTGTTTACCTTTGATCATACTAGCCAACTGTCATGTCTCATGAATTGCTGTTTGTATCAATTAATGTACTATGGCCGAAATAAAAGTGTATTTCAGTTCACATGTCTGTAGTATTTTCTTGTGAATGACAGCCATATGCCCCTATAATGCCTACTCGTGAATAGCTGTTAAGTACTCAGTTGCTTTTAACTTTCTAATTGGCCTCCCAGACAGTGTAGTGCTTAGGGGAGCCGACTGCAAAACCAGAGTGCCCGGGTTCGAATTCCGAAGAATTTATGGTTGTAACTCTACGTCCCTTCATAGGAGACAAAGAGGGCCCACCTATTAGGAGCCTCAATAATAAAGTGAACACCCTTTCTGCCCTTAGTAGTTGCCAAACCGAAGTCCGCTGAGGCCCCGCCATTGGGAAAAAACACTTTCTGATGGTTATAAAAGAGCTCAACTCACATTCCAGTTATGCATCGCAGTGGGCGTAAATGAACCAGCTCCCATTACAAATTTACGGCTGACAGATATCGCGAGTATTTAGGAAGAAAGAATTGCTTAATTTCGAAATCGCTGAAGGGTTAACCTGGCTCAGATAAATTGCGTCTTATGATAAAGCGTCCAAATCAAATTTAATTTCAATACATATCAAAACCGCTGAACTCAGATGTCTCAATTCTCCTAACATTTTCTCAACTCTTGAATTGGAAGGCATAGTAAGTGAAAATTATAAATTAAAATGTTACAGATTTTAGTTGTTTTTTTTTTACTATGGTAAAGTACACGAGGGAAATATTTACAACGGAAAAGATACCTTAGAGACTTTCTAAGGAAACCTGGCTAGTATTCATGTTACACATGGGCAAAACCATGAAAACCAGTCGTGCAGTTAGGCCTTTTGCTTGGATTAGGATCCAAGAGGAGCTACCATTATTCAGCAGCCTTTAACCGCTCGGCCACTGGTGGAGTCCTTACGGAATTTGTAACTGCTCATAAAGGTTTACGATTAAGCTTTAAACGAACATAAGTTTACTTCAAACATTTAAATGAAAGCTTACTAGTTAAATTTTTGTTTAACTGTATACGACAATTTATACGAGGACTGTACGCCTGAAAAGAAGAATGCCTTAGAGGAATTTCTAAGGGAAACTTAGATTACATAGGACTAATAAGAAAAAACTCTGAAAACATGGGTGCGTTAATCCTGTTCTTGGGTATCAAATTACTACTGTTTTGAGGTCTTGGGTTTTGAGGTCTGGGTGGAGTTATTTTCTTAAGCTAAGCCTTCACCGAAACTCAAACTAGCCTAAATATAAAATTTACTTTTACTTACCTGTTTCGAATAAGTAATTATTGGAATTAAATCACGTAAAACCCAATTCCTAGATGTGTTTCGGAATAAGAAGAAATCATAGCACCGTCAGAACTAGCTATTTCGTAAATTATAACAAAGCAAGTCTTGTTTTTAATGGGCATTTTTTTACTTGTCATTAAACTCTCATATTTTTCAAGCAAAGATGTATCCTGAAGATAATAAACCAGCAGGGGAAAGTTGACTATAACAACAATTTAACTAGGACTAGCACTAGCACTGGCCGAGTGGATAAATCCGCGGAACGCTCGTATTTCTTCCTGGGTCAAGGCCAAGCTGCATGGACGTTTTTATTGTTTCTTCGCGTATAACGTGCATTTTTCTATAGTTATAAAAGAGCATTTATTGATGTAATTGTAACAACGAACAAATAAGATTTAAAAACAATCAAAAGATCTATTTTTGTCTAATTTCCGAGTTCACGATCTTCCTATTACTATAAAAATTATAAAGTAGAATATTTATGATGACATGTAACCGAGCTATTTTATTTACTATTATTGCAAATGTCTCCCGAACTGCAGTTACATGCGGTGAAATCTCTACGGTAGTCATCTTCCTAAGATGGCCCACTATGAAAGTGACCAATATTTTTAGTGCATAACTAAATAACAGGACATGTTCTCTAACGCGAACATCTCCACAGAAGGTGAAAATCGTTTGAAACCGGACCATTATTATTTGGGAGAATTTATTGTAAGTTTACATTTGTTTTTTTTACTTAACTATACATTTGCTTTTCATTTAACTTTTTACGTAATTAACTTTTATAAAATAAAATACATTTAGGGTTTCAGCATCTTCAAATTAAAAACCTGAAGACCGACTATTGGAAAAATTATAACAGTTATATCTTGGAGAAAGAGTTCTGCAGAAAAATCAAAAAGCTCGTGGAAGAAGGGAATCTTGACAGTGAATGCCCTTAAGGATGATAAGAATCTATTGTGTCAGCAAGTTCTGACAAAACTTCCTAATAAACCGAAAAAGCACAGATAGTTGTGGTTTTTCTCCATTTCGGAGCACTCCAAGTAAGTGAAGCTGGTAACTTTGACCTATTGCTTTCTAAATCTCTTGTGAAATACGTAACTTTCACTTTAAGTCATCAGACCAAGTTGATTTTTCAAAGAACAGTATATACGAAGAGAATGTAAACCTTATAATTTTCTTTCTTTATTTCGTTTAACAATGATTTATTTTTCTCCAAAGATTGCAAAGTGATGGTGGCAACATTTTTACCTTATTTTAATTATACGTCTCATAGCTCTGTTTACTAATTAATTTCTAGCACAAAATCCCCTCCATAAAAGCTGAATATTTGTTCGAAGGAACCGTCAGGAATAGTAAATTCCACCTGTCATTTTGTCATTTCATCACTAGTCTTTTCCATGAGAATGTTGCCCGAAGTGCACCATAAAATGTAGACTGATGCTGCACTCCCAAAAAGAGGGGAAAGACATACAAAAACAACCAAGATGTGAGAGAAAATTAAGTCTACAATTTTAGGTTCTCTTGCTAATCACTATACCGCTCAGGGCAACAAACACTAAGATGAAAGTATCGTCCCAAAAATTTAATTCGGTGGTAAATGACTAGTGACAGAATGGTTATTTTACCTGAGTTCAAACCCTTGCAAATGGGATAGCTGCATGGAGATTTTTGTGATTTTGCTTGAGTGTTGCATAAGACCGGTATTTCTCAGAGAAAGTTCTCCACGAAAGTACATTTACTCTTAGGCAATCAGCTTTCGTGTACTTTGCTGTATACACTTATAGTTACGTCGACAAAAAGGTGAAAAATGACGATAAAAGGCGGAGCAGAAACTTCATGTCATTAGATTCTAAAACTCTGTAAACTTTCCTGATTTGTAAAGCTCGTTTTATTTATAAATTCAGTATAGTTTTGCTTCATTTTTAGTTGAACGGATATGAAAGTGCTGCATTAAACTCTAAGTATCCACCAAAACTAGGATCGTAATCCATCAAGGTATTGGAAAATTTGGACAATTCTGTTATCTAGTGGCTAAACACTACTTTATTTCAGCAAACATTATGCAATTTAGGAAAGTAAATTATTTTTATTTCCTTAAAATTCTTTTAAATATTTTTATTTCCTTCCTCCTTTAAGCCAGATAATTGTAAATGAAGTTAAACAACAAAGTTATTTGGTTAAATGCACAAATGATCTTTTTCATCTGATATTAAATTAATTAATTTTTGTTTACTTAGACCCTAAAATTAAAGAGTGATCTGGAAGCCTACAAATTACATGCCGTCGCTTTATTTTTGATGATTACACAGTAGCTATTTACCGATTAATAGCACGAAAATATAACAACAGACTTTAGCTTAGAAAGAACAAGCGATTCGGATAATTTTTCTTCTAATATAACTGGAATTCTGCTGTACTTGAAATGAGAATTTCGTAAATTTTCATTTAATGTTAACTTAAATACTAGTCGTAAGATTGCAACCGTACTAGGATTTTTCAAGTTTTATATGAAGACGTTAACTATTTTAAATTTTCTTTTGATGAAAAATCTTTTATGTACTGCAGTTAGGATATCTTGCTTTTATACCGTATTCCTTCGATTCCTAATGTTTATGTTAATTTTCATTTCAAGGAGTTAAAAATATTTTCCACACTGATTTAGAGACTATTAAATTATCTAAAGTCTATTCTTAACATCACAGAAATTCAATAATTCTTGGAGAAGAATAAATTTTCGTTAATTGTAGCGATAGAAAGGAAGAAAATGAGTACCCATCTCTACACTGAAGCAAAATATTACCTCTTTGCAATGAAATGAAAAAGTTTCTCCGCTTAACTGGTCAACTAGGGATCATTTCAGCACTTAAATTCTAAGCATTAGATGCGTAAGGCATCTGCATCTGCACATATGAACGTTGAAGATGATGATGCATATTCCAAAGAGTGGAAAACTACCAGTAACTGCGTAGTGTTCAGGTAAACGAGCAGAAAATTATTCATATCTTTTGAAACAAACGGAGATAGAAACTGTTAAAAAAAATCAGGAAATTTTTTAGTGTGTATGGATTTACTTAACTGCATAAGTCAGGCACTAACAGACTATAAATGCGAAAGGTGTAATAAAATTCTCTTCCTAAAAATACTACTAATATGTTACAAACGCTATTTAAACTCTACAACATAATTTGTTCATTTTTTTTCACCCACCCATCTTTATTTTCTATATAGTCCGAGAATACAATACACTGCTGGCCACCGTAAATGCAACACCCTGAAGGAAGCATGCAAATAACATGAAATTTACAACATGCATTAGCGAAAGTGAGATATGAATTTCAGCGCAGACGCACATCACGCGCGCCTGTGGCGCCACTTCAAAGCGCTATTTAAGGCTTCGATATTTCAACGATTTCAAGTTCGGCAATTGTGTTTTTCTTGTGGTTTTTTCAAAAAATAACGATCAATTATGCCTCGTAGTAAACAGCGATCATCGTTTCATCAAGTATCCTAGTTCGACAGAGGAAGAATAGTGGCCTACGAGAGAGTGGATTATCTTTCAGGGAAATCGGTAGTCGTGTTGGACGAAACCAAACAACTATAATACGGATATGTGACCGCTGCATGCAGGAGAATACGACGGACCGACGTATTCGATCGCATCCACCTCAGTGCACCACTTCAGGTGATGACAGGAACATTGTGCGCCTGGCAGTGACGGATCGCTCAATCACATCACGAACCATAGCACAGCACATTCAGTCTGTAAGGCATTATCCTGTGTCTTCGCGTACCATTCGACGCCGTTTCCAGCAGAGTGGTCTGTCCGCAAGACGTCCATTGCTTCGTCTACCCTTGACGCAGAACCACAGACGTCTCCGCCGCCAATGGTGCGATGAAAGAAGGATGTGGACGGCAGAATGGAATGAAATTGTCTTTACTGACGAGTCACGCTTCTGTCTGCAGCACCACGATGGTCGGATTCGAGTCTGGAGACACAATGGAAAGAGAGGATGCTGAACAGTTGCGTTATGCACCGCCACACTGGTCCTGCACCGGCTATTATAGTATGGGGCGGTATTGGATATCGCTCTCGCACTCCTTTAGTACGCATTGCCCGTACTTTAAACAGCCAGCGCTACATCTCCGACGTGTTGGAGCCAGTTGTCCTTCCTTACCTTCAGGGCTTGTCCACAGCCAAATTTCAACAGAATAATGCGCGACCGCACGGGGCACGCATTGCCCAAGGGTTCTTCGTTAATCGCCAGATTGAATTGCCTCCCTGGCCGGCTCGCTCTCCGGATCTTTCGCCGATAGAAAACATGTGGCCCATGTTGCTGAACGATTGACCCGGATTACATCCCAAGCTGCCACACCAGATCAACTTCAGCAACGTGTGGAAGCTGCTTGGTCTGCTATCGCCCAAGAACACATCCAAAGTCTCTTTGAATCAATGCCGAGGCGTGTGGCAGCGGTGATCTCTAACAATGGCGGCTATTCTGGTTACTGATTCTAGAGGGAACCACACTTCACGGAAGTCTATAAATTTAATCATTTGATACTTGTTCAACATGTTATCTACTAAATAAATTTTTTTGTGATATCTCTTGCCTTTCGTGGTGTTGCAATTTGGGTGGCCAGCAGTGTATTATTTTTTTCGTCTTCTTCAGGTATCTAGTTTTTAAAAACATAAGCGTAGGTAATTTATCACGTGACCATTGATTCAGGCGACCATTTCCGGGAAGTTTGTAGAATATCCCGAGAGGTAAAAAATTGCGGAACTGATAAATACTAATGCAGTACTTGCCGATATAGTGTCACTTCAACTAAATCTAAGAGGTGGTATAGAATATTATTTCCCAAGTAGTAGTGTAGAGTCACTAGGTTTATTTCAGACTAGAAAACATAAAAAAATCAACAACTCCCTCTCCAGGATTCAGCTCTACCAGTTGAAAGTTGGATTCATTTTGTTTATACGATTGTAGCAAAACACACAATGGCTGTCTGCTTAAGAAGAGCTTTCGTGGAGGACTTTCTAAGGGAAATGGCTCTATCCACTTTACATGAGGTTGCCAGTCCGACGTACTTCCAATTACATCACAAAGACAGCGGTATCGAAGGAGGAAGAGGATTTACGGTAGTTCTGTAAGATTCCGCATGGAAATGTAGCGTTCTTAAGCGGAGTTGTGCAATGCAGAATTGTGCAATTTGCAGCGTTTGGATAGATGCAAACATCAGGTACACGAACCACTTAGAAGAGCGTTTTTCTTTGAAACATATTTGTGAAATAAAATCTGACTTTTAATACCCCTGTAACAGTTTTAAACATTGTTGCTAATATTTTTTACAATTTAAACAGATGAGCATTAATATATATCTTAATGGCAATGTCTTAAACGCAGGCTCGAGAGCCGCATCCAGCTCTCGCACGAAGAATGTAATTATTTATTTTAAATAAATTAGAACACGTTTTCTATTCTTGCTTGCCTGTCGCCATTTTGAGTGTTAAATAAAGATTGCTGTGTTCCATCAATGGAGTTTGCTTCAATTGCGAAAGAAGTATCACACCCAGCTCGAGATATGTTAGAGTGGTAATACCTAGTAACTAATAAATTTCCGTAAATAGAAAAAGGCTAACTATACTGGTGTAATTTTAAACTACACTCAAAATATTTAATCCAAATATAGTTAAATAACCGTGCTATACCTTAAATAAGCTGCTATTTTAACCTAATTTGTGGCTCTTGAGAATACTCAGTAACTTTTAGTTTACTTGGTATCCCCAGTGCTTTCTCTCTCTCTCTCTCTCTCTCTCTCTATATATATATATATATATATATGTAAACAATTTCCGAAAATGAAAGCTTGCAACTTTGGAACTTGGTTAATCATAGATTTAACGCTTTTCTCATAACTGAAATTCAGCTTATATCTTTCTACTCGAGTAGGCATGTTCACACGGCTCAATGAAGTGAACAGAAATGTTTAACAAAAGGATATTCTCTTTCAATGAAGTGTGATCTAAAGAAGCTTCTTTTATGAGCACTGCGAGACCTCTGTTGTCCCCACGCTGTCATCTCCGATTTTTCAGTGGTCGCTCCAAACAAATCCCTTGATCGCGTTGACGCACTGACATTTCTCTTTGTTCTTTGCTACAGTTTAAAAGACTACTTCCAAAAGAAGAACTATAAAAAGGTATTTTGCAAAGGTTTCGAAATAAAATCCAGAGCATGTGATAGGAAAATAGTTTATTGCTTTTCGAGAAAGAAACAGAAGTGTATACTAATGGTATTAAGCAAAAGTGGTAGGAAGTACAATTTAAAGGCTTAGGAAGTGGTATAAAATACACGTTTTTCATGCGGTCGCTTTAGGAAAGCTGCAATAATAATTTTAATTTCTAAAGAATGTACGCATTTTTAAAATCTAGAATATATGGATAACTCGGGGAAATGTAGATTTGTCACGTTTGTTCTGTTTGTCAAGCAATTCTGTTCTCAACAAACTTCTATTAATAAACTTTACATGAGAAAATTATATGAATTACTAGGAAGCATATATTCATTACTACTTTGCAAAATTAAAACCATTCTTACAGTTCTTCGTATTGAATTCAGATGTTCTACTCCCATCTGTGTACACGCCGGCCCTTATGTATTGTAAGTGATTAAAGAAATTCCTTCCTCGTGCTCCTGTAATGAAATGTTGAGCATATGAGCATATATAGTCCCTGAAATGGCGAGCACATATGTAGTTCTGTAATCAGGGCTATTTCGACAGAATCATGGACATCATAACCTTTGTAGTGTTCCGGGACCCTCATTGACGCTAACCTATAAAATAAATTTGCCTAAATAAGAAATAAATTTCCGTAAATAAAATAAATTTTCTTAAGTAAGGGGTCTGCACTCGCGAAGTCCTGAGTATTGGCCACATATTAAGATTGCATTGCCGGCAGTAAAAAGACCCGGACTCAGGGAGCGAGGTTTCAGTGAAGTTTTCAAAAACCTCCGGCTCCCAAACTTCTGATGTCTCTCAATGATATTGTAAGGTTTTAGTTAAACTAACCAAGTTTGATTTTAATTTAAATCTGTCTATCTCCTCTCTGCTTCAACTTCCCTTCAAAAGAAGCGCGCGGTTTCAGCTTATGCTAATTTCGAAGTACGGCCAAGTACTATTTAAGCCAGAGGTAGAAACCTCTTTTTGTGAGAGAGCTTAGTCTCAGATCACGGCCACTCGGCTCAACGTTCGTCTGACCAGCTAGCAGTTTAAATTTATAAGCCATTGTGCTTACTACGTGATTGCATTGTAAAACAATTTGAAGTGCGCTAGTATTAGTATATCTTGCTACGCACCCTTTTAGGTAGAAGCCAATCTCCGCGAATCGCTCTGTGAGCAAACTTTGATTTACTTTCTATTTTAGGTTTAGTATTTAAATTTATTTGATTGTTAAGTTCGACCCAAGTGCGGTCTTTTACTTTCTGTATCGCTCCCGAGTTGGGAAGTTTGTAAATAATAGTGATTGAATAAAAGAGGATTTTAAATCCCTTCACGTGCAGTTATTATCCAGCCCAGCAGTTACATCAGAACAAAGCTTACATTTCATCAGCTCACTGTTCCAGTTCAGGACCTGAGAAGAAGAACCCTAGTACAGACTTTACCATGTTTCACAGAACACTCAGTCCTGATAGTATGATTGTTAAATTTGTAAACTGCACAACTAATAATAAAGTTTTGACATCCTTAATGTAAGACCTACTGTTCCATTAACCTGAAACTTAATGAAGTCACGTATGAATAATTTCATGAATTAAAGTATAGGCAATACATTGTATCATGTAACTCTTGGTACCGATATGCAGGACTATCATAAAAAAATTCCCCGATATATGAACTCCTAACAGCGTATCCGCTCAACCAATCGAAGTTAAATTTCAGATACTGTATATGTATGCACTCGAAATTGTGCTGATTTAAAACAATTCAGCTCTCACGGTTACAGTTACAGTGAAAAAATTTGAAGTTTTCTGATAGCAACACCCACTTTTTCCCTGCGCAAATTGATCAGCGCATTGAAAAATCATAAATGGCGTTGGAACAGTACACGTATAATGAAAACTGCCATTGCAAAGATGAGATCATAATCATTCCTCATCAGGTATGGTGAAGATAGTAAGTGGCCGCTGCTTATATTATGGACGGGTGAGGCACATTTCTCCTTAAATGGCAACGTAAACTCCAAGAATTGCGTTCACTAGGAATCCTCACGATGTAGCACCAGC
This sequence comes from Stegodyphus mimosarum, assembly GCA_000611955.2. Taxonomy (NCBI): domain Eukaryota; kingdom Metazoa; phylum Arthropoda; class Arachnida; order Araneae; family Eresidae; genus Stegodyphus; species Stegodyphus mimosarum. Next base: position 978,337 of record KK122182.1, read on the forward strand.
GCATTTGCACGAAGTTTAAGTGACTGTGCAATGCGGTGTCGCAAGCACATTCGTTCTCGACCCTTACTTCTTGGAAGAGGTCACTTCCACTGGTGCAAAAACATGTTTCATCACAAGTACTCGGTGTATACAGCAATGCTGCAGAATTACGTAATTCCAGAACTGCAACGACATTGTATGGATGCCACATGGTGCTCCTCCGAACGTCGCCACATGTGTTCGGCAAGTGCTGCAACAGCACTTTTGAAATAGTCATCTGCCGTAACTTTGCAGTTTCGTGGACATCGCGATTCCCCGAAATCGTTGTGATGGATTTATCGTCCTGAAGTTATCTAAAATCTAGGGTGTATACATCAAATATACGATATTTGGAAGAACTAAAAGATGCACAAGCGTGAAGTTATACAGATTCCTCCTGGGTGTTACGTTCGTCATTGTTGCCAACAATCTTCCGCATGCGCTGTCCGCCGATAACATCGCGGACGAAAACGTCGCGGAGGAAACAACGCAAGGCGAAAACGTCGTGGTACAAAACATCGTGGGGAAAAAAAAAGCAAAGAGAAAAATCACAGTTCTAAAACATCGTGGTACAAAACATCATCGTCGAAAATAAAGCGGTTCAAAAACTTCGCAGTTTAAAAATATCGCCGTCGAAAATATCGTGGTAAAAAATAAAGTACCTACAAATCATAGCATGACGATAACATCGCAGACATGCGTTTTTCAAGCTTTAATAATTGTAAAATTTAAGGATTGTTTAATAATTGTAAAAACTCGCATAATGATTTGTGATCGCAAGATGGAAAGAAGGATCACTTTCACTTTCATATTTTTTATTAGCTAATAAATATTTGCTCAAAATATAAAATGGAAACTTAAGTATAGAAAATTAACACAACTTATAGCACTTAATTTTAAACTGGCATAGTTAACTAACAAAGGTCATTAATAAATTATTTTTATAAAGATTTACTGGTAATTTTTCATAAAAAGTATAATCTAACAAAGAATACAAAAAGAAAGATAATAAATCATGGATATTCTCATTGGCGACAATGTTTTTAAACTGCGAAGTTTTTGAACCGCTTTATTTTCGATGACGATATTTTTTCCACGATGTTTTAGAACTGCGATGTTTTCTCTTTGCTTTATTTTCTCCCCACGGTGTTTTGTACCACGACGTTTTCGCCTTGCATTTTTTACCCTGCGATGTTTTTCCCCGCGATGCTTCTTTCGGCTGTAACCCCCCCATGCAGAGCGTTATCGTCTGCAAAGGTGGGCAAATTGAAAATCTGTATTTCGAATAAAAGTTTTTTTTTCCTCTCTTCTCCTGTGTTGTTATTGGTCTTTTACAATGCTCTTCTTCTCGTCATACGTGTATCGTTCCCACGCCATTAATGGTTTTTCAATGCGGTTCAACTTGCGCAGGAGAAAAGTGAATGTTGCTATTCGAAAATTTCGAAATGTTTTCACTGTAACCGTAACCATAGGCGTTCTAGTGTTTTAAATCATTACAATCTCGAGTGCATAACTTTCAAATAACTATATCTGAAATTTTACTTCATTAGTTGTGTGGATAGGCAGCTAGGGGTTCATATATCAGGGACATTTTTATGACACCCTGTAATAGTAATGAGATGTTTATCTGTAATTTATTGACTTCCTTTTAAACCATCAAAATTACAGGCTAAATATGCTCGATTAGCTCTGCATCTAAGTGGATTTGAACGTATTGAAACTTTTAGATTAAGGCAAGGCACTCGAGGTTTCTCTGCCTGAGGGGTGGGTTGCCTTCGTGAAGGACTTTCCAAGCCATCTAAATAGAAGATGTTTCTGATTAATCTAATGTATTTACAGAAATACATTTCATATGTGTGTACGTATACTTCTTTACATAGGGAAATCAGAGGGCAAAAATCATTTCAGAAATTTATTCAGTGCATGGATTCATATGGATATTCAGTGCATATTCAGTCCTCATAGTGCATGGTTATGAAGGATTCAGATGGACAACTTGTGGAACCCCGCCGTTGATTAATGAGGATTTAAAACAGATTTCAAATATTTTGGTCTTGCCTTCATGAATTCAGAATAAGTGAAATTTCTCTAAAATTTCCTTACTTTAGTAATTTCGATAAACTTAATAAACTCTCTAAAATACTATAGCAGTTTGACAAAAACTAATTAGAAACATTACATAATGCCCTAAAATAAGTTTTGTTATCTGGAATCATTTTCAGGTATTTGTTTCTTATCCTTTCGAAGTCACTTTCTAAAAATTATTTTCTGAAAGCAAATGAGTTGTTTTCACCAATACAATCATTAAAAGATATTCAGTCAAGCGGAAGGTGAAGATATTTTTATTAATCATTTTCTTAACTATTTCATAAGAGGTCCTCATTCGAAGACAATTATTTATATAAAATTCGAAAATTAGTTCATAAAGTTGAGGAAAATTTTAAGTAGGAAAAGCAAGTAATTCAAACTGATATCATATACATCTGAGAATTCTGAACCAAAACGCATAGTTAGAAATACAAATAGGAAAGCTTCCGACGAACATAGAATATTTCTAGTTCTTCAGCCTATTTAATTATCCCTCCTTAACTTTACATTTAAAGCACAATTTCTTTTCGAGTTTAACTAAAATACCAATTTAAATAAATTTTCGTCTTTTATTAAAATCAAGTTCTCAGACTTCCTCCCGAATCGTTACTTTGCCACTAAGGCGATGACGCACGTAATAAAAATAGTCTATTCTGCGGTATTTTTAATGGAAGTTCGTACCTGAATGTTAAGTTTTAACTTGATTTTTAAGTTATCATCCACAAGTTTTAAAGAAAAAAATCCCATTTGCTAGAAAGAAATTTTAGTAATTACTTCAAACTAATTATTATTGTTAGCTCTGTATTCTAATAGTGCGCTTAACTAATTTCTTTCTACGAGTATGATTACTCAGAAAATGAGACCATGAATGAGACCTAGGGGTTAAAATAATCGAAAATTCTACTTATTAAATAGGGCATTTTAATTGTTATATAAATTTAAGTTTGATAGAAATACATTATATAGAGTGGCCAGAAAGTCCCTTTACGCATCCAAAAGGAAGACCGGACAGTCCAAAACTTCCGTATGCCGTTATCCATGCACAACTTAATACGCCTGAATGTCTTCCTACTCATCCGACTCAGCAGCTGCGGTGTCACATGCTGGAAGGCATGTGAGCATACCTTCCAGCATGATTCCCAGTGTTCAAGCACACTTGCCTCTGAGCATCGTTGTCCACGTACCTCTTCTTCCTGATGCATAACTTGATGATCTCCCACAGGTCATTGTGTGGTGTCGGAAGGTCTGAACTTCGAGATGGCGAAGGATAACGGATTGATGAAACCAAAACACTTCCCAGGAGTAAAGCGTTATTCTCCCACGTGATCAAAACCTGACGACTTGGTGGCTTCTTACGGAACCGTTCACGAAACCTATCCATCACCTGCGTCAAATTTTCGTTCTTGTGCTTCCGTTCATGGATACACACTTGTCCATTCCAGACACTTGTCAATAAGCGCTTCTCCAAAATGAAGTCGCTAGTATCTGCCATTGTACTTCGCTAAGCACAGAAGGCTAGACAATGAGCTGGTCAACGCACAGATTTTATTCTTTTCCTTGAGTAGTCACGTTGTAGTTATGTGATAACACTTTGAAATTCACGTGAGGATCGTTGTTGCCGTATCAACGATCAGGATGAGAGATTCAAATCTTAAATGTGTTACCGTCTTACATTGTTACCTCCATTCAGTTCATGTGTAAAGGGACTTTCTGGCCACACTGTACTTATCAGACATAGTATAACTAATAAATAGCATTTATTTATAGTTATATTTTTTACAGCCCATACGCCCCTAAGCCCAGTGTTTCAAAACATGTAAATAAATGTTTTGAGATGCTTAGTAAAATTAAAATGTGGAAACTTTCAGTAAGCATTCAACATTTTGCTATGTGATATTTTTTTCAGTAGTTACCATAAACAAAATTTCTTGTACACAGGTATTACAATTGCTGAAACATTAAGCAGCCATACTTTTCAAAGAAGAGGTTTTCAGTACTTTCATATGTTTCAAAGAAGTGTTATTACTATCAGAAGTTTTGTTACTTTTCGTAAAACTCTGTCCATTGCAAGTGAACATAAAATTACCAAAATATATTTTTTGTCAATCGACGCTGCATAGAAAACTTAATTTACCTTCTATATTATAGGTTAACTTACTTGTAAGTACAGGGGCCAGCCATTATTTACCCTGCGTAAGTAGTTAAAGGTTCCTTATACTATCTATCCACATTAACATCGCCTTCCTGGGGACCACGGTGCTGTTCTTTTTCTGAGATGCTCTCTGTTGTTTGTTGCAACCGACGCTGCGAGCTCTGCCACCGCTGGCGGTGATATCAGTTGTTTCGTTTTATGGAGTGGGGCAGTTACACCACTGCCTAGATTACACATTAAACATTGCATACACTCAAAGGCTATAACAGGAATACCTTACACTTTTGCTTAAGTATTATCTTAGCCTGAGCAGCGTCATTGCTTTCCTGCGAAGTTACACGCGCAAATATTGCACCTGTATTTAATTGCTTTGTTTCGCTGTTACTGAAGCACATTGTTTTGGGCGGCTAATTTGAGCTACATAGTTCTGGATTTTTGATTGCTAGGAAGTCACTAACCTTCACAGTTTTATTCATCAAATGCTTATTTTTGAGTTCATATCTTAGGAACAGGAATAAATCCTCTTCTGAATTTCTTTTTTTAGATGAAAAGACTCTGTTAATGGGCAGGAAAAATCTTCTATGTTATAAAAATATTTTTCTCCGAAGCATAAAAAAGCAATGCATTCAAAATATATTATTTAATCAGCTCAGCTTTGCGGCATTTGGGCTCACCAACGGCTGAGCGCTGAAGTCATTGAGCACTGGTAGCATTTGATTCCCCACAGACGGGCTGGCTGCATGATCTTCTTCTTGTTTTTTTCCATGTGTAACATCGGTGTGAGCCAGCAGCCCCCGCTTCCTGTCCCCTAATCGACCGAAACAAATTAAAAGAAAAAAAATTAACATTTTACAACAAGTGTTATTTTATGTCATAAGTGAGATAAATAGAGTGTGTTTCTAATATTCTGCATCTATTGCAAAATTTCTAATTCTGCGTCTTCTATCCACTAATATCTAGATCCAGAAAAAAATTAAATGGTGATGGTGAAACTTTGAAATAATGTAGAGATAGCAAGCTTGTATAAGCAATTCCTTAAATTTATAGTTATATATTTCTCTTAATATGCAGTTAATATTTAACTTTAAGAGATATATTATTAAAACTTCATGAGAGCAAAATTATGGCTTTTATCAAAAAACTGGCAAATTGTATATTCTGTTCCGTAATAGTTTTAAAAAATTATTTAAAAAATAAAATAAATTATCTGAAAATAGTGCACATTACCTCGGGTCTAATGTTCAAAATGAGTTAACTTAAACCAGAAAAATTTAAATAAAATGTAAAAGGTGAGTTAAAAGCAACCATTTCTTTCAGTTGTACTCAGTTGTGCTAGTTTTCCCACTCCTTTTAAATCTCTCGAGGCTGTCGGCTGTCCAGTTTCTTAAGTGCCCCCATGACGCGCAGACATTATACATTTACAAACATCCAAGACTTCTCCGAAAATCGAACTTGGGCCCACGATAAGGCTGCTAGAAGCACTAACCGCTATGTGGATCAGTGGAGAAATTTAAAAGATACAAGATGTCCATTAAAGGTATGGGATAAATTTTCGCTTTTTATATCATATCAGTTTATTGAACAAATTACTTCTACAAATATTTTTAAATTTTAATACAGTAAATTCCATAGATTTTTAAAATAATGCAAACTATTTTTACGCATGGAATTGGTCGTCAAGTAGTGTTGAAAATAATTTTTGAAAACTTCATAGGAACTGATCCAAATTTGTCTCGCAAATGTTGCTGTCGGTTTCCGGCAAGTTGCTACAAGAAAAGACAGAATTTTTTTTTTATTATTTATTTTTTTTTCCAGTGTCAGATATGCTGTTAGTTTCTATCCTCACCTTTTGTCCGTATCACTTTTCAAATAAAAGGACGTTGCCACCGAATGTTATCGCCATAAGAAATAATACAGCGAATAAAGTATGGTAACCTAAACAAAAGGCTGTTGCCACCAATGTCGTGTATTATTTTTAACGAAATAATATAGCTAATGTGAAAAATAAATTGCAACTTATGACACTTTATCGGAAATTCTAACAATATGCCGTATTATTATTATTATTATTATTATTGGTGATTTCGTTGTTGAGATTTATGTGGCGCAAGTAGGAAGCAAGTGTTGTTTAATATGTAAAGTCATTAGGTTATTTTGAAGCAGGACACGTGAAGACGTGAAAATGTGCAGTTCCCTCGCCGAGACTCAAATCTGGATTTCTTGAATATATTCGAATATGCTTCTAATTATACCACGAAGGCATGGGAAAAAAGGAGGGAGAAAATAAGTTATAAATAATAAAGACAAAAAATTCATGTTAATCTGCATAGAAATGCTCGTCACTTAATCTATGAAAAATTCAAAAATCTTTTCCGAAACGGGTATTTTATTTCCAGGCACGTACTACAATTACAAATATCTCGCTCTTCTGTTTAAATACTACTCCCTGAACATAATCTCAAACGTTAAATGTTATGCATAAGTTTCCTAAATAAGGTCATCTTGTAAAAGAAACTGAATTTTGAAAAGTCTGGGAAAACAGAAAAATGTGTGGCAACACTTAATACTCTATTGGGAACATGCTGTTCATAAAAATTTTGTGCTTTTATTGGTGAAATTTATGTGGTTTAAGTGCGAAGAAACTGATATTTAATAACGAAGTAAAAAGACAAAATGAGTTATCGGGAATGAGTCCAAGAGCAGAGTGGTAAAGTGCGAGTTCAGCGAAAGCATAAATAACCTTAACAAACCCTTCGGTGCGGCGCTAAAATTTGAATCCTTTCAGAATTGTTTTTAATTGGTGTTAATAAGAAGTTATTAAGAGCTACATGAGTGGAAATAGACAAAGTGGGTTAACAATGCATTCGAAAGAAAATGATAGCCCTCAAAAGATTAGTTGTGAAAAATTCGTGACTGAATTTGCAACTTAGTTCATCGTTAGTGTTCAAGTGCTCACTAGCAGTACGTCGGTAGTGATATTTGCTTTTCACCTGCCTTGAAGTTTTGCAATAGCTTGCGTAATGGCAAGAAGAGTAATTTATTTCTTATTTCATAGAAGGCTCGAAAACTTTTTTTTATACTGAACAATATTAATTCGTTGCTTTGCTTTAACTCATCTGACTTCCGAAATATTTGTCGGAATGTTCAAGGGATAACGACGCAAATTTGCATTCTATCACTGTTTTTAGTAGTTTCGAATTTGTAATCATATATGTCGTACAAATTTATGTTTATAACTTTCTTACATTAAAGTATACTATGCTTTGCTTTTTCAACGTTTTCTCATAGCTTGTGAAAAAGATAAATAAATGCAAACAAGTTTCTTTTTGATATACTTCCACAAAGGCTTTCATCCTGTTAAGCAGATCTAGTTTAAGTCCAATAGTTCTATCTGGGTTCCGATCCCTGATAAAATTATGAGCAACGCGCATGCAGCCCGAACTGACTTCGTGGACAATTTTTGGTGGTTTTCCTTATGAATATGAATATGAAATAGTTTTCGTAGAGTCGTTCAAGAAGGCATGCCATCCCTTAGATAGGTAGTCCTGTCATGCTCTGCCTACATCAAATAACCAACCGGTCATCCTCAGGAAGATAGCTTTAAAAAGCTTTTCCATAATTTATTAGCCATTCTCGATATTCTTAGTGAGCTAAAGTAAGTTACGTAAATATTACCCATTCTCCCTTAGAAAGTCCATCTCGAAGACAACCTCCTCTTAGGCAGATAGTTTTCATGTACTTTACCGCGTTCAAGCAAATACCAAAGTAAACGAACTTAAACGTCCTTATCAAATTTTTCTGTCAAGTTATTAAACTAGATATGATATCCGACTGAAAAAAGAGCAAATGGGTAACTATTTTTCACAGCAGTTTTATGTAAAATTTCAAATCGCTTGATAATAGATTTATTAAGACTATTGGGACACAATATGAATTTGTGTGCATTTATAATTAATTGAAGACATATTTAATGTACATATTAAAATATGTTTATATGAGAGAAAACTACCAATGAAATCCAATTAAAGAAAGTAATAATACTTCTTAAAATTGATAAAATTGAAATAAATGTTTCTCCATCGTACTAAAAGAGAACGAAAGTTCTATTTTAAATTGTTCTATTTAAACTATAGGTTCTTTCTTAATCTTTAACAATGAAACAAAACTATTTCCAGTTCTGGTATTTGTTCTCTATTTCATTAAATTCGTGAAATGAGTATCTTAGATTCGTGAATTCTTAAAGATATTTGTTCTAAGTTTGTTTGATTGATACCTGTTTCGAGTAATAAATTCGACAAAACTGAGCGTAAATTACTAATTATTTATTCTTGCATTTCAAAAGAGAAAGGAAAGGCTGAAAGATTATATTCAAGTTGCAAAATTCTAGAATAATTTCTCGCGACGTTAGTTCGTATATTTGTAATAATATTTTGGCCTCATGATTAAATAAAGATTCACGACTGAATATTCATAAGAACATTTCGACTCATCTTCGGAATAGAGCTTAAGGTTAAGCTGCATAGATGGCAAAATAAACCGATTACTTTTCGAAGAATAAGTAACTTTTACTTGGTCGAAATTTTTCCTATCGCTCAAATGGTATTTTATTAAATTGTTTCGTTCAGCCTCATCCCTGACATTTTAATTTTAAATAAATCTCCGTGATACTATAATTACTGGTTCCGTTTCAGTATATCAAATGATTTTTAACACGCAATAAAGAAATTAAAATGAATAATTTAGCAGTAAATCTGACAACAAATTAAACTGTATCTAACAGATAGAATTCAGTTTTCAGGAGTGAAAGACTGAGAGTTACGAATAAGCTTTGAATTTCAAATTATAATGGAAAGACATTGTAATGCACTCTCCGAGGGGCAGGAAAATCTGAGGTTTTATTTTATAACTTCGAATTTTGGACAATTGCAAAAAATTATGTTAACCTCAATTTGTAAACGTTCTGGTCTAGTATTAATTTTTTGCTCTCTAGGATTTATAATTCTTAGCATTTTAAATAAAGTAACATAAAATTAATGTTTCTAAATTTGCAAAAGAAGCAATAAGACTACTATAATGGGAATTATATAGTGGTGATATGAACATATATTGCTATGAGCAGTATATGATATGAAGAAAGCCTATGGGAGAAATATAAGGAAATAATAAACAGTAATAAATGAGAATTTGGACTAACAAAGTTTTATTTTCATTTGTAAGTGAAAACTCTATTAATCACAAATATAGTTATTATCCCAAAGGGGCAATTTGCCCAAAAGGGTTGATATTTTCGTTTAGGCATTTTGCGCCGTCCATTATAAAACGGTGTTTCACTTTTCATTGTGGCCACAAAATATTATAGCCCTGCATTATATTGAAAGAAATTAAATAATGAAGAATCTGCTTGAACGTATGTATGTTCCTCGCATTGTGAAAACACAGCGGTATCTAGAGATGTCAAATTTTGAATAACGTAGTCCTTTACTCGAATATGAGCATCTGGAAGCCCAAATTTGGAATTTGTTTTATTATCTATTTCATATTTTGTAAAGCTTTTAATTAACAAACTCAACGATTTCAAAGCCAGCAATGGCAACATTGTACAGGGAAAAAAAAACATTTTTATCTCCAGTGCACGAGACTGTGTATCTGAAATTCTAAAGATATGCTCGTTAAATATATTTGATATTGCTGTTTAATTGAAATTTATGGTTAAAACAGAATATTTAATAAATAAAGGTAACACACAAAACGTTAAAAACACGCCTCTCCGGATGTAATACAAAATCTGAAAACCTTCAGGTTATCGTAGATACCGTAATGGCTGTTATTTAATTGCGGGAAAATTATCTCAAAAAATGTTATTCGGTGGTAAAGTAAGATGAGTAGAGGATATTAAATTATGAGAGAACTTAATTTAAAGCTTTGAAGCAACTATACATTCTCAAGAAAGTGATCTTAAATCCACGCAAAGATTGGAGAGCTCACTGGAAAAATTTGCTCCAAACCAATTGAAAAATGGTTCTTAATTTTGAGCTTAACCACATTTCTAAAAGACCGATTTCCTAGCCAAATTGCATTTCATTATTTTCTCCTCTGCCTTCTGAACGAAAATTACTTCAAACAAGAAGCTTATTACGCTAATGAAAAGTATCCGCGGTCTAAATAGATTTCAGCACTAGACAATAAATATATATTTGTTTCGCATTCGCAAGGATAAAACTGCTCTGCGACGGAAACGCTGAATATGACTCCCCGACAAGGAAGTGCAGGATTGATCACCCACATTCTGTGTATCCTTTCATCGCATCATAGATTTTGTGTTTTAATTACACTTCGAGCACTGCTCAGGGACCATGGCTCTCTTTTAATACCTGGCCAAAACAAATTAATATGAAAGGGAAGTTCAATTCCTGCCATTAATAAATAGTCTATAAGTAAATGTTTTGGTGCAGGTAAAGCACCAAAACTTCTAGTTCTTCTTTTCTATTTTATTCTATTTTTGATTTTAGTTAAAGTTACCGAAACACCTGCTTTTGTTCTTTATCTTTCTAATCTTCCCCTAGCTCTATTTAACGAGAAATTTTCTATTCCATTTCATTTTCATAAGAATTTTCTAGATAAAACTGCTTTGTATTTGCATCTGACGTAACGTTTATAGCGAAAACATCCATACATCCGGTCCATTTGAATATGAAATAAATTCTAAATGCATTTACTAGTAGCAGTAACTTAAACTACTCCAACATGCATTGCTATTTTTAGGAAAGTAATCCTAAGTCCGTCAAATAAATTAAATATAAATTCACTGCTTTCATCATTTAATGAAATAGTTCCCCTAGAATAACTTTCGTGTTTATTTGTAAGACATTTCACGCACATATATAAAAAGAGAAACAAAAGGAACATCAAATAATATCAAATTACAGGAACTCCACTTAAAAATTCTAAAAAGGCTTCAAAAAAACATTGAAGCATACTGAAGCCTTTCGAGAAATACCGGCGAAACAAATGGCAACCCATGACTCCAGAAGAAGAGTCTACTGTCAGGATTGTTATTTTTAGATGCGTAATGCCCAGTATCGTTGTTGACTAATAGTCAAAGAAAAATTAAAAGCTAAAAATTTCAGATGTAATCACTACGAAGAGTTTTTACGAAAGGGTTGGGTGTAATATGATTTCTTTACGAAAGGGTTGAGTGTAATATGAAAAGTCATAAAGAAATTGGAACACTGGCCATTTGATCGATATAAAATCTGTAAAGTATTTTATGTTAATTAGTCAGTTATGATTTGACTTTACTATAAGGTTTCCTCTCCGTATTCCTCACCGGAATGCAAATCAGGATTGCGTACATTTAAGCTGAAGATTTTGAAAGTTTGGATTGTAGCTTCTGGCAACTACGTTTTGCTGTTAGTTAATTTTCGCCAGCTCTGCTTGAGAGTTATATCACGGCTTTAGCATCAACGCTTTAAAATATTCGCCAGTAATATTCTAAGCCAGCTGCTGTTACTAAGTATGAATTTAACTCTTTTTATGCTAATTTAAATATCCACAATCAGTGGAAGTTTCGCCTGTAACGCAAGTTGTGCCTGTTTTATTCACATTAGACTAAATAAAAAGGTTATTTTAATCTTCTTTAGTATTTTGTGAGTTCTTTAAGACGTAACGATAACTCACTATTAATGTCGTAGGGTCTGCAGGACTTCAGCTTCAGGTTACAATACATGTCCTACAAATGCAACAAAATTTCTTCTGGTTAGTGTAAAAATCTCTGATAAAATACCTTACGAAAGTCATTCGGAAACCACCGTGAAATCTCACTTACGGGAAAAGTTGTAGCTATTTCAGAATTTCACGAAAACTCTCGAATTTTATTACTTTAAGAAACTTTATAATCGAATGTACGTATTTAGAAATGGTATTTTAGGAAATAAAGCCTATACCCATCTTTAGCGTAATAATCTGTGTACGTGCGTATGTGTATGTATATACACTAATTAAGTAACTGTAAGTAAAAGTTTATTATAGTTAGAAAGTGCAGTTAATGGAAATAAATTATAGAACCATTTGAAAGAGAAAATTTCTGCAATAAAAATAGTCTACAGGAATTTCTGACTCTTGGTAAGCTTTGAATTTAAATTATTTTCATGCACAATTTCTGTTCCATTGTAGATTATTTTCTATTTCTATTATAAGTTCTTAAAAGAGATTTAGCGTTAATATATCTGTGTGATGTTATTTCTTGACTTGCCACATCTTTCCTGTGAAAGCATAGGCCGCACTATATTTTAATTAATCTTGGTGCTTGACGTACTGAAAAAAATTTTCAACTGACGAAATTTGTATGAGGAAATAATTCCCAGTCTGTAACAACCAGAAAGTAAATGTATTAGTCATTACACAGTTTTAATATCCTGTAAAATGTTTTTAAATGTTTTCTCCTTTTCCTTTAAGTAGAATCCAGTAAAGCAATTATGATAAGTGCAGCAGCATAGCTATTTCTGAGTTCGTAATATAATATATAACACACTAATAATTTATAACGTTTTATTCATATATTTTTTTTGTAATTTTTAAAGCTAATTTTTAGCCTCGTTCCTTTCCTTTTCTATATTCCATAATCAGTAATTATACTGAACTCACTAACACAAGAGTTATTGATTTTCTGAAAAAGTACTTCAATAACTCTAAAAATCATGAGCTATAAAAGCAGCAAAGAGTACAAAATTTTGTTCAAAAATTATTATTTCTGCAGCCACCTCAGCTGAAAAGGATGAAGTAGGGCAGGTAAAAGATTCAGCTCTTTCAGTATGCATTTTCATTCTTTTACGTTAGTGAGAAATCGTAGAGACATTTTTCCAGTAATCTAAAAGTATCAAGAAGAGAAAAACCTCCCTTTCGTATTCTTTATCGTTGTAGTGCATTAGTTTAACTGCATTTCTTTTAAGGATAGTATTCTAGAAACTTTTATAAGATAAATTTACTGTTGTATATTTACTATGCATAGCAAGATACTTTTTAAAAACATAGAAGATAAAGACAAACTGTTTCTGCTGACGTCTACTAGCTTTGTATAACGTTATTTTCCAGGTAAAAGAAAAATTATTTTCGAAGCAAAACTTAAACCAATGCGGTCAAGTTTCCTCCAGTCCTGTCTTTTTCCTTTATTGTTATTCGGCTTAAATGAAGTTCTTTGGAACAGTTGCAGAAATTTAAAAATAAGTACTTTGTAGACCTTTCAAGTTCTTTCTCGGAATAACATCTTAGACTGAAGATGAATTACTCCGAAAAATTTTGATTTTTGCTTCACTAATATGAACTTTAATAAAAACACGTGTGTTACTCCATTTGATGAAATTATATGTTTTAAAAGGATCGTTCAGAAAGCCCGTTTTCATAGCTTTAAAAATAACTCTTTAACATTTCTCCTGCAAATTCTTCTCTTCGAGTTCGCCTCTTTTAAAAATTACTTGCATATTACACATAGAATATCATTAACTATAATTTATGATAAGCGCCACATTTGTATATTTGTTTCTTTCATAATTTCTTATGAATAAGTTTGAATGAAGCAGAAAATTTGCGTATTTTGGATAAAATAAGAGGAAGTCCAAACTGAGTTTAAATATAACTGCCACGAAAGCTACAATTGTTACACATAAGGCCTTTAATTCAGGGGTTGCGTGTCAGAGCTGGGCCTGTATACGTATTTCGTAATTTTTGAGCAAATTGTAATTCCAGCCGGAGTCCAAATAGGATGGGTCAGGTATTTTAATTTATTATTTACCTATTTTTCAACTATTTAACGATATTTATCAATTTTTATTTATTTATTTACACTTTATTCAAATGGTAATTTCTATTTCACTAATTTATTTTTATTCTCATTTTCTGACGACTTTCCACACGTTTTCGGCACTTCCAATTTTAGATATTAAGCTCTGGCTACGGAGTTCGTGTGATCCACTGAACAGTCATGTTGTTCAGCTGTTATTTTAACATTTTTTCAATTTCTGTAGCCTTCAATAAAAGATACCTTATCGGAATAAAATAGTTTACGTATGCAATAATAGCACTAGATAACCCTCTTGTGCTTTGCTGTTTTCAAATAACCGTATAACCCATGTATAGTAATAAATTAATTGACTGTTATTGCTGTATACCAAGTGTTCTCTTTCACTTTTTTCCCCGTTTGCTTTTAAAAGAAGAAAAGCTGTACCTATTTCTAACGACCTTTTAATTTTTTTCCATCTGCTGTAAAAGTTATTTTCGATGTACTTTCCGCAAATATGTTGAAATGTTATTTCCGATGTATTTGTAAAATACTCAAGTTTTCTCGTGCATTTACTAAATACACGTTTGAAAATGGTGTATTTTTAATTATGAAATCTTGTCTAATAAAAGTAAAATGTAATGTATTCGTAAGATAGATATAATACAAATTTTAAGATTTTCTGGCTATTGTTGTCGTTCATTCTCCTTACCTTTCTATCGTTAGTCTGATGTACATTTTCTTCAACTTCTTATTCTTCAGTGATAGATGCTGTTGATGATCCGCTTATTTTTTCGCATAATGCTTTAACAATTCATTTGCTGTTCATCTGCCCCACCCCCGCACACACACACACACTCACATTAGCTTGCATTAGTCTTCTGTTACACGCCAATGCAGATCTTCAACACTTTTCTCTTCATTTATTGACGTTGATAGGTCTATAGCCTTTTCTCTAAAATACTTAAAGAATGAATCTTTGTAGTTTTAACTTTTCATCTTCTTTTTCTGCTTTTATTTTCTTTTCCTAGATCCTGACTTACGTCAATGGCTCATATTACTTGTTATAATAGCAACTATAGTTGCAAATAAACAAAGAGTGAACATATATGTATTGTAGGCGTATCTGAAGTTATCATTTACACATACCTGTGAAATTATCACTTACACATTACCCGTGCGTCATGTCATATTTAGAATATGCAACGAGCGGGAAGTCCTCTCGAGAGGTTGGTGGAAGGGGAAGAGGGGTGGGAGGCCCTCGGACCCGTCCACCTGGGGTGCTCTCAATCAAAACTGGGGGCTGAAATGAGCGAAGTCGTACTATCACCTGTTTGGTGCTCAGGGTTCTTACCAACGACAGGCGCGATCTTGCACTCCTTGCCACGCTGAATTTCGCGTACTTGTTGTGATGTTACTGTCAGATAAGTGAGGTAAGTCATAACAATAACAACAACATAACTTAAGTATATCATTCTTTGGTACAATAGGTAGCACTGAATCCTATTTTATTAATTTATTAGTTATTATTATCACTTCAATTTACATCATTAAAATGTTATAAATTATATATAAAATATTATTATTATTATTTTAATTTATCATTATCTTTTTTCCCCTATTCTGACACGGGGCCGAATTACGGCCATAGATATTTGTCTTACTTCTTTTTTGGTTAACCTGGCACTAAGTATTCGTCTCGAGTATCTGGTCGGGCATCGGTTTCTAAAGTCCATATAATGAAGGAAAATTTTCACAGTCCTCATGTTGATTTTCGTTGCAACTCTAGCACCGAATTGCTACTGAGGCAGTGGCACGCCCTTTTCGCCTGAAGTGTTTCTTACCGGCTGATGCTTGTTATGTTCATCAAACTCTTTTTACGGCCTATGGGCGAAGGTACGAATATTTTTCCAAATCTTTTACTCATAGTACATTATTAAAATGTTCATATGTGAAAAGCTACAAAACTAAGTTGCAAAATTGGTACGAATTATGCCATTTTCATTCTATAAGATAACAATTTTATTCTATAAGATATAGTAATTTTCTGTAAGATATGAATTATAAGACTCATGACCACTGTAAAATCATAAAATTGAAAACTGTAATTTTGTTGAGATAAACTGTTTATTTGTGAGTTTCAGTTTTTTAGAGAAAATGCTTCGCGGTATTGTAATCCATATAGGGTCTACAATGACACGTGACTGTAACGCCCTTGAAATTTTAGAGCCTAGTAATGTCTTTCATATAATCATGCGATGTATCGACATGTATTATGTATCATTCATCATCATCGAACTGCATACAAAGACCTTAAATACAGAACATACTGCTTCTACAGCCAATTGTGTTACAAGATACAGGGAGCTCAATTATAGGCAGCTAATTTTTTTTATAGAACTTGGATCATTCAGTGGTGATGCAAATTTCTACAACGATGTTTGTTGGCTGAGTAGGGCTAAAAGACTAGTCAGATAATCGACATTGCTTCAAGAATCACAGGCTGTATGTATTTTGGAAGCAAAACGAAACAAAAATAATAATAACAATAATAATGAAGCAAACTTTAATGAATAATGAGGTCGGGTTGGATGAGTTGGCCTTACTAGAAGCTGTGAATAAATATTTTGCAGGCTAGAAAGGAATTTAATTATCAATAAGCTATACCATCATGTTCAAGAGTGCAAAAATTAAGATTTTTCTGAAACAACTGATATTGAATAAAATTACCTACTTTGTACTTATTCATAACAAACTATAAGAAAATACTCCCAACTCTTTGGAAAACTAATTGGAAAGCTGAATTCAGAGGAAATTACTGATTTCGAGGGTTTCGAATAAAATTGCTTTCAAAAAGATGACTCAAAGTCCATAAGTTGAAAGCGTTACACAAATGAAATCGATACCACTAATGTTCCTGATGAGCTAATCGAGATATAAAATGGCACAGATACTAAAGAAAGTTTTTGTAGAGCATAATTTATTACTATGTAAGGTCTACTTGTCTATCTCTTGTGTGAAATCTGGCGAGTAGTGACTGCACAGAAGAAGAGTTAAAACTACCCTTTATTACACTCTTTAATTACTTACAATGCGTCAACTCGACGCTAACACGCTACGCCTTTGCTTGGGCGGTAACGGAAACAGTAAGAACTAAACTCAAAATCTGAAGACATTAACACGTAGTAGAATTACGCTACAAGGCTCAGACTATCCTGTTTCCTAACAAAGCGTTGGTAAATTAGTGGCAGCAAGGTAATAACTGTTACTCCACGTTTAACCAGCAATAACTGCTGAGTCGAAGCTCACGCTACAATACGCGCAGAGTTTTCCCCACACTTTCTAACTCTTCCTTCCAGAAAACTTGATACTTAAACCTTTTTTTTTCTCCCACTAGTAGAATTTGCATTAATTCTCGCGCGCTACCAAATTTAAATATTCTGGCACTGACAATTAGGGGAATGAAGGTTTATAGGAAAGGACTTCAAATTAAATTTAACTGGTCATTTAAAATAAATATAAATCCCTACAACTATTTTATGAAAATTACATTCCGTCAGCTTTTTATACCTTTTAAGAGACGCGTTTCAATTTAATTAATTATTTGACAGCGCATATCCTTGCTAAAAACTGGTTTCCAGGATAAAAATCCTAAAAATAAAATCCCAGTAATTTCTGAGAATTACTCAGAAAGTTATTCAGTCATTTCTGAGCAACAATTTACCGAAATTCTGCATCGTTACAAGAACGGCATGACAGACATTGACTATATATTAGCGTAAACGAAAGTAATGCTATATCTTTTATGAATCCAATATTGGGTCCCACAAGATAAACAAAACATTGAAAAAATCATTTTATATTACTTGAGTATTACTGTGCAAATTTTTATTATCTAATTCTATGATCCATTTTAATGCATTTTCTTTCATATTATTATTATAGAAAATAAAGTAATAAATTGATGTAAGTTTCTAATATCTTGTTTTGTGGCCCAATATCCATTTCCAATGATTTAACCGCATTGTTTCACGAAATATGTCACAACCTGTGTCACGTAAGTTGAAGGAAGAATTCTTAAAATGACTCATACAAAATGATTAGATTACCCTTCTTCACATGCATCTTTAATTTACCGCTGTCTAACGATAGAAACTTGCGTTCTTTTTTTTCTCTCGAGTCCATCTTCGCAATTATTGCCTCAACTTTAGAAATTAGAAAGACTGAAGTAATGATGGAGCAGAGGAGTATTTTCAGGAGAATTATAGATATCATAAATATGTTAGGCAAACAAGCACTTCCTATGCGGGATCACAAGAAATAAATAGCTTACAATCTAGATAACGAGATTCTTAACTCTGAATAATACAATTACAAGTTTTTACTTACGCTGCAGTTAATGACAAAATATGACTCTATTGTGTTATTCACCCACGGAATGACAAAAACATTACAGTCTATTATCTATAGATATTTGATAGGGAACATCCAAAAGATGAAAACTACCACGATTTATAAACTAAAATTATTAACCTGAGGTGATAAACTGTTCATATATGATGCCATATCCATATCTTTAATTTGATTATAAATGGAACAACAATATGCCGTGTGCCTGCAGTTCCTTGCTCAAAATTTAACAAGTTTCATGAAAATATTATATAAGAGAAAATCTGTACTGATAGGAGTTATTGAAAAACATCTAGAACAAGGGAAATGAAATATTTAAAGCTAATAAAGGCAAGAAAATGTTTGGGAAAATCTAATGAATCAACAAAGGTATTTGGACGCTTTATTGATGACACTGGCAATAAATTTTGACTCTTTGTATCAATAACATAAGATTCAGAGAAGTTTGATGAATAAACAAAATGTTATGTAAATATTTTACTTCAAAGTCTTTTTAAGTTTCAAACAATATTGATAGCTTTTACTTAGCTTTAAACATATCTGACAGATTCGTTATCAAATTATTTATAGATAAATGGATAAGTTTATTAGATTTAACTACAAGAGAGTCAAGCAGTAGATAAGAGCAATGGATGGTAATATAATATAATATAATCAGTAGATTTCACAGCTCCATATAAATGAAAAATCAAACATCGGAAATTTATTTATTGGAAACATCAAAGCCAGATAAAAGAGAAAGGAAGTTGCAACAAATCACAGACAATGATTGAAGATGAAAGAAATTCTTCAGATTCTCTAGATGATATTTGATTAAAAGTGTTTAACCTAATAATGGATAATAATATCCAATGTATCCATGTTTCTTCCAACAAAAGTACTTGTATTAAGATTTATTCTGCTTCCATCCAGCGAAATTTAAAGATATTATACAGAAGAGTCTTGAAGATCAAACACTGGGAATAAATTAGAATAGATAAAACAGCAATGAATTTGCCTTGTTTAGCTTCGAACTACGATGTCATAAGATATTTTCTACTTCCTTTTCGCGTGCGTTTGTGGTGTAACTGGATAACTCTTCCCATTAGCAATCGAGAGGTCCGGTGTTCGAATACCGGCGAAGGTATTGCACATTTTTCGACACCTTCTTTTATAAATCTAATGACTGTACAATGTATTAAATATATTGTTTAATGATAGTTAGATTATGGATTTCAATTACAAAAAGTGTAACATTTCTATGCCTTATTCATTATGTGTATTAAATGTTTTGGCACTTCATGTCAAGGCTTGTGATACCACAATGACCTTAATAAAAACCCTTTGCACACTATCAGTTACTCAAGGCCAATATGAAAAAGAATTTTCGAAGATGAAAAGATAATTAAGATTTCGAATATAAAAGCAGAAATACAAATTTAAGAAAATGCATTGCAGGATTACGAAATTACGAAGAACTCAGTCAATCAATTCAGTCTTTCAAAACAGTGAAAATTATTATTCATTATTATCTGAATTATCTTTCAACTTTAAAACATTTTCCAATATGGATAGTTTTCATTTTATACAAAAATATTAGCTATCTGGATAAATATACACTCAGAATGTTGAAATTTCTTCTTTTTTTATGTCTTATGCATTACTAAGTATTACAAAACTATATTGATTCCGTAACATAAATATGCAGTATATTAAACTATGCTTAATTCTAAAATACATGAACATTTTAAAAAATTAATAATCGCTAAGCCACAGTTATTGATAACTAATAAAAGCCAGATTTATCTTAATTTTTGCAAAAGGTGAAGGGCGGAAATGCGTTAATCGTAAACTTGGAAAAAAATGACATTAATGTCTTCTGACTCCTTTGCTGACAAATTATACAGATTGCTGTTATAGATGTTTTTATTAGACATGAAGAAGTTTTTGTTTTACACCTTTAGAGGATCTTGCACTTGTTAGATAGGCGCAATGACAGCTTATAAAGGACACACCTGGTCAACTTGCGTTGCTAAAAATGCTAACATCCTTTATAGCATTCTGATTTAAAATGCTTTCTAAGTAGCTTACCTTACGGCGTGCACAAAATCCAACTACCTCCGTTCCACATATAATATTAGGTCATTTTCATAAAGATCATGAACACAAACTTTAAAGATGAGTTATTTATTATCTGTTAAATGCATTTATGTAAAATATTTTTCTACAACTGCTGTATAAATTCAGTTACATTTTATAATAAGATACTAATATAATTTTATAAAAGAATATATTCTTAAAATATTGGGATAAAAACATGTGTGATACTGTTCAGTTTTAATACAGAATTATCTATACCATTTCAGTGGTTCAATTAGTATTTGTCTGGATCATTTTTAGTTTTTAAAACTGCAAAAATTTGGTTTAACAGTAGACGTTTTCGTTTCACTTGGTCTAAATATTTGTCAAATCTCAGATTTAGGTGCTCTAAAAGTAGACCCACCACCTGCAGAGCGGTAAAATCGCTGAAAACTTTATAGGATCCTACTCGTGTAGTATTAATTCAAAGTTCTTCATGGCTTATTAGATTGTTCTCGTTCCGTCTGAAAAATTATGACAAAGTCTTAAGAAAGCTTCAAGTAAGTTTCTTATTAACTCTGGAAATGAACAGAAAGTACAACTTGTGCGTACAAATGAACTCCGGCACTTGCATGTATTTAAAATAACAGAGTTAAAATTTCAGTTTAACAGTATCTCATTCGAAGACTACAAAAATTGGCCTACTTGGCTAAAAACTTTAATAACTCATATTAACGTCGGCTAGCAGAACGGCTAAAGCCTAAATATTCCCAGGCTTATCTGAGCGATAGAAAATAAACCGCAGGCATTGCTGCCAAAAACTCTATTTTTAAAGCATTAAAATTTCTCGACTTAAATGCATTTCAGTCTAATATGCAGCCTGATAATAATTGTAGAAAGTACCAGTAAATGCTTAAATCATAAAAATTCATTAATTAAAATAAAATGCCTTACAACTTGTAGTTCAACTAGGGCTCAAATTTTGGTGAACAGGCTCACTGCAGGAGATATCGTAGTTTTTTCCATGCATAAGGTGAATACGAGTCAGTTTCCCTTAAAGATTCCTATGCAGAGGCGTCTGTCCTCTTAGGTAGTTAGCCTCCTTGTGCTTGGCCATAATGCAAGTAACTATCAAACAAATCCAACCAACTAACTAGCAAATCCATGTGTAATGTGCATAAGAGCCAGTTTCCCTTAGAAACCCCTCGACGAAGGCATTCCTCTCCTTAGGCAGATCAGCCATCGTGTGTTTTGCCATAATTAAGCAATTAAATTAAATAAAATTTAATCTTCTATATTTCACATGCGCTCTTGGAAATAGGCATATAACTTGCGTACCCCTTAATGAAAAAAGTAAAACAATATAATTTAAGAATGGAAGAAAATAAAAGAGACATAATATCCATATTAAATTTTACATCCATAAAATACGCATAACAGATGTAACTTTTAGATACTGTAGGATAAACAGGTAGAGCAACAAGAAGGTACAGCGGAAAAAAAGGGGGACAGTTCTATATCTCCCGTTCTACTGGGTCAATTAACGAAATTCAACTTACGTTTTTCATGTCTCGAAAGCGCGACTTAGGCTACATATCAGATTTATATAAGGCATTGTTCTAATATAGATATTTTGACACAAAATCAGACTTTTCTTGAAACGGCATGCCAATAATGGATGCTTTGAATTAGCAATCAGATGTTGGGGTGTGTTCGGCTGTCGGGTGGAGAAGAGGATGGAAGACTGGACAATGTGGTAAAACGTCTTGCTTCACCACTGAATTATCAGAAATAAATCAGTGGCAGTACTGTAAACATAGTGGCTTAAGAAAGAATTCTAGTAATAGAAAAATAGATTCAACTCTCCCGGCGACCCCCAAATATTTTACGGCCTTATTCCATATGTTGAGAACCACTGAAATACCACTTGAAGTCTTCGCTCAAACTGTCAGTTTACTGATATTCAATTTAATTAGCAGCAATGGCACGGAGGAGATTAAATGCAGCAATAATCCATTTCAGTACTAGTTTAATCGCACAGTTATCAGTCATAACTAACACTAAGAATTCCCTTCTCATTACCTAATCTGCATGTTTTATACTATTGCGCTGTTGAATATGAAATCAAAAAGGACAGCACAGAGCAAAAATTTTAAATAAATCCCTATAAATAATACTTTGCAAGGAAATAAATTTAAAAGTATATTACAGTTGTTTCAGTTTTGAATGTTTGATACTTACTAATACTTTGAAATGAGCATTGCGTATTTGATGCAGCAAGAGTGATTTTGAAACCAAATGCAGTGTGAATGCTGTCGTTAAAATGTTAGTACATCACATATGGCGTTTTCGAAATTTCATCATTGTCCCTTAAGGTCAAAAACAGCAAATTTTGATGATTTAACATTTGTTTCTGAAACAGGACTGATCCCACAACCATTTTCTTTAACGCATAGTATCCCCTCCTCTAGCTACGCCACTACTTTCCCACCCACCGTCCACTTAACTTCGAGGTTTTCGTATTCTTTCTTTTATACGATTCTGAATATTTGTTTTTTAAGCAATATGTTTATACTTTTCTCAACTGCGTTTTAATATGAAATTAATTTTGCATTTATTCTTTTTAAAACTCCTGAGTTTATGCTTTTCAACTTGTTTAAGCTTTCAGCCTATGTTATGGAAATTGGTAATAATTATTTTTATTATATATTGTTGCTTTTCTATGTCTGTTGAACGCATATTTTTTTTCTTGCTGATCATAAAAGCTGTTGAAGATTTTTTGCTCTATCAAGAGTTATTGATTATGAATTTGCGTCCAGCAGTGTTATTATATAATTGGTATCCTAATTGAAAGGAAAACTCATTTCTTTCTCTGATTATATTTATTACGAAATTGAAGATAGTCTGCCTGATTATATCTAATTTTATTTAAGTGTCTCTTGATATTGCGTAACAGCAGAAACTTTCCTCTCAGAATACGAATAGAATTAAAAATTCAACAGATGCTACATATAGCCCTAGAGTTAGTAAAGTGAAAAAGTTAGGCGAGTAAAAATGGCGCTATTTCAAGTTGTTTCAAATAGGATCAAAACCGACGCTATTCAAAACTAGTACAAACGAGAAAATGGGATATTTTCTTAATTTTTTAATAACTTACTGAATTATTTGATTTCCGAACTGAAATATAGTTAATTTTTAATGTGATAAAATTTCAATAGCATGATATGGTTGAAAAATGTGGAATTACAAGAATGCTCATGCAATAAAATCAATCTGTCTCAGTTTAGTTACTATCATCATAATTAGTTCGTTTATTTAGAGCAGTTTAAAATGTGAACTTATAAGGTATTTCTCCCGCCTCCTTAGCATGACTTCATAGTATAGTGATCAGCACGCTCGACGCAAATTCGAGAGGTCCGTGGCTCGAGTCCCGGCGAGGGCAGTGCTCATTTTTCATCTCTCCTGCTTTAAAAAAAATTCTAATGTCTCTACAAACTTTAATTACAGATATAATTTAATTATGAATTAGGCTTTAGCAATGCTTTGCTTTAAAAAATACAAGATATTTCAAGTTAGAAAAATGCTTTTTTTTATTATATGCGTGTACCTTGACAATGTTTCTCAATTTTTTTTCTATCGGAGATCTTGTCTAGGAGCTCCCACCTTAAGCGCCGTGGAGTCTTGTACAAACTATGATACAGAAAGGTGTCTAAACTCTGTAAATTTTTATTGTATATCATAGTCTAATTGCAGTTAAACTTCACAAGAAAAGATAAATTCATATGAAGCTGTAAGAAATAAACCTCATTTGTTAATAGTAATATAAATTTATATGAGTTCTATTTAAACAGTCTCGTTTCGACTGATTTGAGTCATAAACATAATATATGTATTAGCTGGCCTGGATCTGAAAATCCACACTAATAAGATTTCGTGAGAAATTATTATTTATTCTCCAGAAAATGTGTTGCAAAACGCATGCTAATTTTCCGTACCTCGGTGTGACATTTTTATTAGCCTTTATTAAAACGCTGTGAATTCAGTATAAAAATATTCTTAAATAATTTAAATAGAAATATTTTACTAAATTATTATGAAAATTTTGTTCAAGTTTTCTGTTTTAAATTTTCGTAATTAAATGCTATAAATTTGGCTCCGGAATTTTGTCTGGTGCCTTATTTCGTAAAACAATTATTTAATCTTTTATTTACAACGTTTCAGTTTTAAGAGATCAGATTCCACAGTTTTATGAATGTTTCAAGTTTGCTGACATTAATCAAAAGCAGCGGAAATAATGTCGGTTCTTTCCCGTTTGCTTAAAGGCATCTTTACGAGTATGTGGGAGATGTGCATTTTCGTAAAAGCAAGAGCGTGTATTTCTAGTGAAAATGCTCCTGAAGATTAATTTCCGCTTCTTTCAAATCCTGTTTTGGTATTTTGCTTAAATATATTACTTTACCGATTTTCCAGAAAAGGCAAATACTTTTAGCTTGCCGACTTCCCTTCTTCCTTAGGGTAATATAAATATATTTTCACGAAAAATAACACTGCGAAATTGATCGCCACTGGAATATTCCGGATATTTTGATAAAAGCTACCAGATTTCTATTTCCCATCATTACATCTAAAATACTTAATGAAAGGGCAATATTTGACTGTTTTGTCCCTAAATTACCCTCCCCCGAAAGAAAAGTTTTTTTTTTTTTTTTTTTTTTTTTATTATTTTTTTTTTTTTTTAATCCTTGCTTGTGCTCGAATTGCGGCAAATTAGTTGCATGGGCATTTTCGTGGTTTCCCGATCTGGAGCGTATTTGCCAACCAGTTTCCATTTAAAAGTTCTTCACGAAGGCATCCTTTGCTTTAAGCAGATAACGTTATTGTCTTGTGTCTTGCCACAATCTTAACATCCTATCTGCAGCTCTTATTGATCTTACATAGTCCCGTTTATAGCTATTTTTAACTGTACTATACATAGTCCATTTCTTTCTGTCCACTTGTCCTTCTATCATTCAGTGATATGACTCAGTGATATGGCTGTTCCTGGATAGCATATTATACCGAAAAGATCCATTTTGAGAAAGATGTATATACAGGTTTTTTAAGCAGATCAGTGAATTCAGGATATATCCATTCACTGCATTCTTCTGTTTTTTGTTTTCATTTCATTTTGTGAAACAAATATTAATTTTTCTGAGTAAGTATTATATTCTTTGTTTCACCGAAGGTAACTAAATTTTAAGAGATAAATATTAATTTGTTAAGTATTTTATGTTAAGTAATCAATTATTATGATTTAAATCTTTATCATAACTTTTCCTTTCCGTAGCTCATACTAGGATGCCAGTCAGATTGAAATGCATTTAAGTCGAGTATTTTAAATGTTTTAGATGTAGAGCTCTTGGAAGCGATGTCTGCAGTTTGTATTTTGTTAGTGAATATTTAGGCTTTAGCCATTTTGTTAGCCGACTTTAAAACGCGCCATTAAATTTTTGAGCCAGCTTAAGTAGGCATATTTCTGTAGCTCGATTTCCGTATTTATACAGTACAATTCTTTTAATTTGAAATTTCAGTATTACTATTTTGACTATCCGCAAAAGGAGGAATTTATTTGTTCGCACAAGTTGGGCTTTCTTTTCATTTTAAGAGTTATTAAAATGATTGTTTAAACCTTCTTAAACTTTATCATACTATTTCAGACCGAGCGATAATTCACTTGTCAGTCTAATAGAGTCTGAAGGACTCTGAACTAAAACTACACAAGTAGGACTACATAAATATCTTGAAATTCTTTTATCTTTATAGAAACATTAAAAATTTAAATAGGAAAAAATAAAGAAGAAGGAAACTACTAAAATTTACTGAACGGACAGTATGCAGGCGATAAAAAGAAGACTGGTAAAAAGTTGCACGATCGAAAAAGGGCTAAAGAAAGTTATTGTTAAATCAGACGTATTACTAAATCGGGTATGGTCTTAATTCAATTGCTATGTACAAAATTGATCCAGAAAGTGAGTACCGTTTAAGCTTTTCTCCCGCCTATCTAGCACTGAGGTCGCGCATGTGTAGTTGCATCGTTTAACTCAAGAACGAATTAGCCTAGCCATTTTGTTTGTTTACAATAACGTTTGAACTCATTGTTTGTCAGTAATTACTTTTAAAACAATCTCCGCCAGTTGTGAAGTAGTTATCAAGTTTTTGAATGCGAAAAATTTCCGACCTTTTGAAATTTATGGTCAGATAAGTGAAGCTTAAGTAGAGAACGCGATGAGTGAAGGTTAGTTAGAATGTGGGCGTAGCCCGGCCGGCCTAGCGACTATGAATTTACTTAATAACCAAAAATGGGTTGCACAAAGGGAACTCCAAGGGAAAAAAAAGAAGAGGAAAATGAAATGAGTGATGATGGGTCAGGATGTTTAACAAAGGAAGGAGAAATATCCACGAGAAGGAGCGCAGTGGACGCCTATCGTTGATCGCCGAAGAACTAGTGCACGAAAAAATATTTTTAATAAGCAATTTATGATTTCTGTTTTGTCAATGCCTTACCAATATATTTCACGATCTTTATTACACGAAACTGTGACCGAACATTTTCACTACAAAAACTGTGTTCGCGATGGATACGAATAAAAACCAAACCAAAAACGGAAACACATAGAAGTAGCCTTGGAGTTTTTGCAGCGTTATGTGACAGAAGGAAATGACTTTTTGAAAAGGATTGTCACATGCGATGAGAAATGCATTTATTACCAGACACCTAAAGCGAAATGACAGTCACTGGAATGGCGGCATACTGGTTTCCCGAAACCCAAGAAAGCAAAGCTCTTTCTTCAAGAAATCATGTTGTGGGATTTCCCTTAATTCAATTAACCAATTATTAAAATTTTTGTTATCTTTTCTAAACTTGCCTTAATTTCCCCTCGCATTTCCTTACCAGGATGCAAATTTAAAGTTAAGTGAGGTGAATATTTAAACAGAGGAATCTTGGGGATTATTCAGAGCTTGCTTTCGCTAGCCAGCTCACGTTACGAATCTCTCCTTGTTCTTACGTGGAGTTGGTGATGCCCCTTTTTGGCCATTTAAATAATTATCACGCCTGTTCGGTTGTCGAGTCAACCTAGTTACCCTTAACTTTAAGTGCTTGTCCAGCACTACTCTTTAGCCTTGAATTTATTTTGTAAAGATTCTTAAGTTCCGCCGCAAATCGTTGGTGTTATTGTAAGCACAAAGTAAATGCCTTTCTGTTCATAGTTGATAATAATAAAGGGTTATTTTACATTTCTTTTGTGTTGGTATTATTTAAGCTTGTGCGAGAAGTTGCCAGGTTCCTTGGTAAGATCTCATAGAGTTTATGTGGCCAAAGAGAGTACGATCCTACAATGTGCACACCGTGTTTTGGGACTGCCAAGAAATTCTGTTGGTGGACTGGATGGAACAACGCACAAAAATTAGCGTTACAGCCTACTGTGAGACAAGTTAGAGAGTGCTATAGAAAACAAAGGGCGTAAACTACTGACTTCCGGCATTGTGTTCTTGCAGGACAACATGCGACCGCATACCGCACGCGTAACGACGAAGCTACTTGCTTCATTTCACTAGGAAAGATTCTGTCAGCCTCCTTATGGTCCGAATCTAGCTCCAACCGACTTCTGTTTGTTTTCGCATCTCAAGAAATGTCTTACAGGCCAGCACTTTGCAAGTAATGATGAGATCAAGGTAAACGTCTAGAACTGGTTCAGGTTGCAAGCGGTCGAATTCAACGAAGTGGGTATGTTGGAATTTGTGCTAAGCTATGACACATGCTTTAATTTTTATAGTGAATATGTCGAAAAGTAGTGCGTAGATTTTTCTATAATAAAATGCAAGTGAAACCAAATTGTTAATTTTTTTGATACCCAAACGGTATTAATCTTTTGGATAAGCTTTACATTACATAATGCCACAGTTACAAAAATATTTCTTTTTTAAGTGTTATTTAATCCTGTGTTTCGTTTTAAACATTAAAGCAGAAATTTAAAAAATAAAAAAAAGTATGTGGCTTGACAACGGTACAAAATTCGGTAAAATCACTTCTATCCATGTCAGATACAATCAAGAACTTTTTTGGATATTGCACGTCATCGTTTGCTCCAACAGTGACGTTCATACATTTCGTGGGCACCAACTTTGATTTTGCAGTTGGGGGATTCCACGTTCGCTCTCTGTTCATAAATTTACTCTACAATCTGAAACTCTCAAGTGAATGTAATTTTCATAGTAAAGTGTCAAAGCAATTTAAGTATTCCTGTCTTGTATCCTTTCAACTTAGTAGTCAGCAAATCTAATGAGCAACTGAAAGCATTTGGGTTCGATTTTCAGCGAGCGCACTTGTGATTCTCATGTTTTCACTCCTAAAAAGTCAAATAGAAGTTCAAAGTTAGGTTTTTCTGTAGCAATTTTACCTCAGAAAACCTAACTTGGCAGTCGCTAACCTAACTAGCCATGTCGCTCGCGTTATTTGAGCGGTCTGAGCTAAAACCTGCAGTAGGCCATTGCCCTGTTAATTGCATACCTAAATTATGTAAGTTTTATCTTGACTTTTGTTAACCCCGCAAGAAACGGTGACTTGTTTTGTAATTATATGAGCTGTGTAAGCTGTAAAATTCTAATAAAAAGTAAACAGAAATACAAAACAAAGGCTAATTTGCTTTGCTGTTGTTACAAAGGCTGTCTGTTTAATTACAAAACAAAGGCTAATTACAACTAACGTCTGAGCTCAAGGTTATTTCATAGGAAGATTAAGATGGGGCGATAAGTCGCTAGACTGTCTACATGGAGCCAGAATTTAACTTTGAAGTAGTTATGTTCCTCACGAATGTAAGGAGTTTTCTTTCTCCTCACTGCCGTGCCTTTGTGGTGGAACTGGTAGCTCGATTGCTTGCAATAAGAAGGTCGGGGGCTCGAGTTCCAGCTAGGACATAGCTGAATTTCTTTTTGCGTCTTAAAATGCCAATAAATACTTAATCTCTCTGCAAACTCACCTCGAATTTATCTTTGAGGCGGAATAATTTTAAATTGGCTTCACACACTACGGGCCAGACCAATGAAAACAAGCATTAAATCAGTAATGGGCCGGCTTCACTCATTTTACCAGAAATGATTAGTAAGGAAAAGAAACTTAAGAGCTCTTGAAAAAGACTTTCGTTCCCTATTTACAAAAGTCTTCATATTTTAAACTATCATTTCAGAAATGGAGAAGATTAAGTCCTTCTTTACGGAAACTGAATTCAGTACTTCAGGACGAAGTGTAATAATGCAAGTTTATGTTAAATAAGTAAATAAATAAAGTCGCAGTTTCTTGACACGCTAATCATTTTGAGACATCGTTGTAATACCCTGTCCTATAATCGTTCCTTACTTTTCAAATCAAACGAGAGAATACTATAGATAAAATTCTTTATTCAGGAAGAGTAACAGTTAAGTGTTGGCATAATTTTAAAAAATGCATCATATGCTCAATGAAATCTCTCGGAAGTGGTGGGAAGTAGAGGTTGGGAAAACGTTTCAGCGCTGGAGTAATGTTTTAGATAAGACGACAGACAGAAAGAGACTTCTGAAATCTGTCGCATCAAAAAAGAAAATGTTCTAGTTTTTTTACTATCACTGAAATTTAATTGAAGGAAATAATCCCTACGATAAACAAAATAACTGTTAGTGAAAATTACCTTCCAAAAAATCTTTATCATACCAACAGACATTGACGAGTCGCTTGTATCTTTACCGCGAGCTCTTAATTACGTCTACCGTCGAAAAAACATAATATAGACTTAATAAAGAATTATCCAATAGGATATGAAATACATGTGACATATCTAGACAGAGACGTTTTAAAGCATTACCGACCTCGGCGTATAGATGGGCTTAGTGTTTTAAGAAAATCTTAAAATAGCATTAATAATAATAATAATTCATACGTAAAATGTAGTATTAAAAAATTGTATTGTACTCTTGTTGATTGCTACCTTTTTAAATATTTTCCAAAAATCTGATGCAAAAGCGGCGAAAGCGCAGGGACTAGGGTCCAGACTTCTGTAATTCATTACATCTTCATACTAAGGTTATGTAATATCTCCCCATTATGTCACCTCTCAGCATTTTACCCACACTCACAAAAAGACAATAATTTTCTATTTATAAGAATTGCCTACTGATGCGACTATGCTCACTCAAAGAAGAGCCAGAGATGTTTTTTCGGAACTTGGTTTCGGATAATTTATTTATTTGCATCGTTTGCTCATCATTTTAACATAGAACAGATTGAATGCACACGTAAAAATGGCGTTCCGTGATTTTTTAACTTTATTCGCTTTACAGAATTTTTTAATTGGTAAGGTAAAACTCTTTAGTTTTAACTTTTTAAAAGCAATTTCTTTTTAGTATTTTAATGTCTGTAATTTTAAGGGACCTATCATCTCTGCTTAATAGCAAATGCAGTTTTATCCATAGTAAAATTCATTACAATATTGCAGAGTAACTAGCAATCGAAGTAAATACTCTTTGGATATTATTTTTTTACGCTGATTTTTCTTTCAATCCTGTCTCGAAAAATCAAGATACAGAAATATGAAGATATGCCTCCTGCTAAAAGATACTCTTTGAAGAAAAGGAATGGGCGAAAGGAAAACTAGATTCGTCTGGTATTGAGGGAATGCTGATGGTTTCATTGCTAATTTACGGTGCAAGAAAATTCCCCAGCCTGAAAGAGAGAAACTATTTAATAAATTTTCATGCTATTCAAGTAATTCTACAACTTATTTACTGAAAGTTGTTCTGAATATTAAAGATAAGTAACAAGATATACTCTTGAGAAACTGGGTGATTCATGGTCATCCAATATTTTC
Organism: Stegodyphus mimosarum; assembly: GCA_000611955.2. Lineage (NCBI taxonomy): Eukaryota > Metazoa > Arthropoda > Arachnida > Araneae > Eresidae > Stegodyphus > Stegodyphus mimosarum. Next base: position 1,009,712 of record KK122182.1, read on the forward strand.
ATAATTTTTCGATTGTTTGGAAATAATGTAGACAAGAAGATGTTTCATATATGAACATTTTTATATATCAGCATGATCTGCATGCAAAAACAAATCATTATTTTTTTAACTTGTAAGGTACGCTGAGCAAAAAAAAAAGGGGGGTACAGTTCTATATCTCTGGATCTACTTGGTCGATTGCCGAAATTCAAATTGCATTTTCCATGTCTCCAAAGCGCAACTTAAGATATATATCAGATTTATATATAGCATTGTTCTAATATAGGGATTTTGACACGAAATCGAACTTTTTCTGAAGTGACATGCCAATTTTTTTTCCATATTTCGGTTCTACGACTCAAATTGCGCCTAAACATTAAATTTTATAAAATTTGGTGCGTAATTTACGGAGAAATTGAAAAATTTATCTTGGAGTATTTTTTTTCCGTTTGCTCCAGGAATAATTCACTTGGCGAACTTCTTAATTTATAGCAACCTGTTTTCCTTTCTTGCTTATCATTGTACACGAGCGGATAAAAGGTCGCGTTCATTACTTTCAAGCAATTTTAACAAAGTGCGTAAACCGCATTTGGCGCTATTATCGCTTGCAAAAAATATGCCACATTTTAAAACGCGCCAGTATGTAAATTCATGTATATCTTAGGACACTTTGAATAAAAAGCTGTAACTGTAGTGTGCCTAGAAATACATCTACTTTAAGATGATGTTAGAAACACTGTATAGGTTATAATACAAAAATGTTTTTGAAAAATATATAAAAAATCTTTAAAAATACAAATTCTAAAAATAAATCATAAAAAATGGGCGAATTTTATTCGGAATGAACCTAAATTCCGAATTCTAGGATAAGGAATCAAGTAAGTTTAATAAAATAAGAGATATTAAAAATATATACCAAATTCAGTTAACACTGAGTAGCTAAAATTTTGAGCTAATTTTTTAAAAACTACTCTTGCGAATTTTACAAAACTTGGCAGTTTGGCATAATTTGATTCGTAGAATCGAAGTATTGAAAAAAACTGGCATGTTATTTCAGGAAAAGGTCCGATTTTGCATCAAAATACCTGTGTTAGAACAATGCTATATATAAATCTAATACATATCCTAAGTCGCGCTTTCGACACATGAAATACGCAGGTTGAATTTCGTCAATCGTCCCAGTACAACCGGAAATACGGAACTGTCCTTTTTTTTAGGTTTAGCTCACTCGCCGCATATCTAATGACTCTTCAGACTTTCATGTTAATTCATTAAATATGGATAGAAGGTATTCTTTTTTGTATAGGTTATTAAAACCTATACATATTTATATTACTTATTCTTAAAATAAGATTAACTTTTACTGATACTGGAGAATTTCTTTTCAAAACTACATATAATATGTCAAACTAAGACCAGAATTTCATATTTATATTACTGAAAACTATTATTTTCGTAAACAGGTATCATGAGTTTTAACATTGGAAACGGAATTGAAAAATATCTTAATTGCGATATACAAATTTTACAGAAAAAAATTATGCGAACGGCAAATTATTTTTTCCATAACTTACCACTTGCTGAGAGCCTTTTGTTATTAATTATCTGCAGACTTTAAACCCAGATGAATATAAGTGTTGGAAACACCTTGTTTACTAGCTTGATAACTGAAGTTTCTTGTAGTTTTCTACAAAAGTGCTGCAAATATTAACAAGATTTCGTTGGAAAGACTTGAACTGAAAGAATTTAAATAATAAATCATGTTATATGGTTTAAACAACTCAACTGAAAACTTATGCGTTTTTTTTTTTTTTTTTTTTACTTCATGTTGCATCAAAATGGAGTAATGTTTTACATTTTATAAAGTATATGATTTAGGTTATTTGTTTTTAGAGTTACTTATTTAATACTAAACAGCATTATTTTCGAGTGTAAATGTAATCAAGAAATATTTTGTAGATACTTCTGTATCTGAGATAGTATGTTTCACAAGATCAGATTAAATTAGATTTATCTATGTATTCATTATCTCATTTCTTTGCAACTTTGTCGGTTAAGAAGAAATTGCTTACTATCCGCGTTCTCCTTGAAATATTTCTGTTATTTAATGCGCTGTATATAGATAATTTTTATAATAATTTTTTCCATTTCTTCCCATTCATCTAGAGCGATATTTTAGAGAGTTATCAGTGAACCTGTAGCCAGCAATAATATAATATATAAAAATACTGACAAATTAAATGGCAATCTTGATCTAAATTAAGGGTATTGTAAACGTTTTGAGAATTTGATTGGTTTATAAATTTAAATTATTTGCGTTATTTCTTCGTTTCGCAACATCTCATCTTCCCAAGCCGAAATACTGATGTAAATTCTTGACCACAAAATTGGGAATCGAAAACTGAAATCCCCTTTTTCAAGATGGAATTACTGTTCTTCAAGTACGTTCGTGTTGTGCTGCCATCTATTGTCTAAAGATCAAAAAGAAAAATGCAAAGTTAAATTTGAATACAACTTTAAATATTTAATCTAATATCGTACAGTATTCGAATGTTCACAGAAAGCGTTCAAGTTTGGGGATTTTTAAGAATAAGCCAAATATGCATTTGCTGCAATGCGAATGAGGAGTTGTTATTTCGTTTTCGCTCTTTGTATCGATGATAATTATAAAGAGGAAAATTTCAAAGTACTTTGATTTTTTAATTCATAAAGTTCTTAATCGCTTTCGTAAAAAATTATTATTAATATTTACGAATTATAAATCTGCTGATCTATGAAAAAGTATATGCGTGTTTGTACGCATTCATTAAATTCTTACTTAAAAAATGGGGTATATTAGTTTTTCATATTATTTAAATATACGAAAGCTTAAAAAGCATATCAATTAATTATCAATAAACTAGTTTTACTACACTTATATAGATGAACAAGCAACTTAGATATTTTAAATTCCGAATATCGATTTCGAGTAAATGATGTTCTACTGTTTAATATTATTTTGTTCAATCCACACGTTCTTTGTGGAGTACCAAAAGAGTTAATTAAAAATTGTTTCAGTTAAAATATAAACACTTTGATACAATATGCTGCATTCATTTCATGGCATCAAAAAAGTTACAATCCAGAAACAGTAAAATTTTATTTTTGGAAAATGCAAAAACAAAGGGAAAATAACAATAAATAAATTTGAAACCGTTTGATGCTTACTAGACATGGTATTACCAGAAATAATAAAATCGCATTTTTCACATTGACAGCCAACATGTAAATTTTATTTTGCAAGATAGAAAGTAACATTTTAAAAAACATTGCATACACAACGCGGATACAAAATACTACTTCGTCAACTACATGATGTTGGAATAAAAAGAAAAGGCCTCTAGTGCTGTCATCTAGTGATAAAATCTAGTAAATTTAAAAGATTCAGAAGATTTTTTTAATACATTGATTTTTAATTTCAGTTTCAGCAAACATTTGTTTTTCTACTAAACGGGAAAATCCTAGGAAGGTTCTACGCATTTTGCCACCCGGTACAAACTTTACGGATCCTGCTGCTTGATGTCTTCTTAAATTCTAAAAATTCTGCTGCCCCTAAATCCTGCTGCCTGTCTTAAATTCTAAAAGTTGTACCATCTCTAAACTTTCTAATAAAATAATCTATGCAGTGTTTCTCTAGATTCTAAAATTTTTGCTGCTCTTAAATACCATCTCCCAGAGCGGTCGCACCGGAGGCATCTCTCTGACGCCTTCCTGGAAAAGTCCAAGGGGGTTCTTTTCCTTCCCTCCCTAGAAGCAAAATTTGTGAAGATAAGCAAATTATTATTAGCAAATTATTTTGCTATTAAAGCGACTTATTTTGCTACTAAGGCGAACTATTTTACTTCTAGTTTTGATTTTTCATGTTTGCTTATGATATTTAAACGAAGCAAGTATAGTAAAATTTAAAGTCATGGCTCTTAATAACGACTATTGTTAAATATAAGGAGCGCCTTCAACAATTACAAGCGTGCATTTCACATGTTCATAGCATAGCTATTGGCGATAAAGACAAGCTCCTGTCAGTGCCGTCTTAACAGTATTATGCACCCCTGGGCAAACAAATGTGCTATAGAACCTAATATGACAACCACTCATAGAAATGAAATGTAGATGGATTAGCCCGCACCTCCGGGCAACTGATCAGCGGGTTCATATGTTAAGACGGGCCTGATGGCAGTCTATCATTTAACTCAAGGACTGATTTACAAAACTGGATGTCCGACGAAAACCCGCCTGTGGAGCTGTCTTTCCTGTAATTTTTTTTCCCCATAACAGAACATATAAGTCATTATAACTACATAAAGTATTTCGTTAAATGTTTTTAAAAGCCAATATTTTCCAGTTAAAATTATTTAAATAACTTTTATTTCGATAACTGGTAATTCCAATTAGTAACTCCGTCCAGTTAGTAATGTACAGTATGAAACATAGATAGATATTTATGGATATTTTTAAATCAGGCCGCTTAGATATTTTTAAATTAGGTTCCTTATTTATTCTATGAAAACTGTGTTAGGTTACTTGACTATAGCAAAACACACAAGCACTGACTGTCTTTAAACAGAGAGTAAAAAAAAAAAAAAAAGATAGAAAAAAGGAACAAAAAAGGGGGAGGGGTAAATGAAAGTCTTAAAAGTTTTTACCCCTGCTGTTAAATTTATAAAACATAATATTCAAAAAAGCAATTTTTTCAATACTTTAAATATTGTAGTAATGATTTGGAAACTCATCTGAAAATGAAGGCTCGGCACCAAATGTAATTTAATTAGGATAGTAATTATCTCTAATCTGCACAATACTTCATCGATATTTCAGACCTCTTGTAGAAACTTTCTGAAATTTCCATAGGTGTTTTTTGAGATGTGATTAAATCATCACAAGTCTGAGTGTGATTAAATCATCACAAGCGAAGCAAAATGAGTTAATAGATTTACGCCTTCTAAGCGTTTAATAGCAAAGCATTAAAGTTAGCGCAATGCAGACATAAGGTAACATTATGTAGGATTTACTAAATTCTCATTTTTGCTTTATAATGTTGTAGAGACTTTAGGTTATTTGGACTCGAATCACGGACCTCTCGAATACGCGTCGAGTGTACTGACCACCAAACCACGAAGGCATGCCAAAAAGACGGGAGAAATACCTTATAACATAACCCTGGTTTTGAGTACAGTTAACAGGAATCCAGAGGAATAGAAACGCCGGGAACAGGATGTGAAAAGCATTCATAAATATAAATAAAAGCATATCCTCATAGTTTGAACTTCAGTACGTCTATATTTATGTACAGTCAAGTCCGAAAAAAATGGGACATCTCTTTATCTTCTCGGTTCAATTAGCCGATTGACGAAATTCAACTTCCATTTTTCTTGTCTCGAAAGAGGGAGTTAGCGTAGATATGAAATTTATTTATAGCACTGATCTAACATTCTAATTTTGACCTAAAATTGGACCTTTTTCTGAAATGACATGCATTTTGTTTTTCCATAGTTCGATTCTACGTCTCAAATTATGCCAAAATATTCGTTTTATTAAAAATGCGTGAGCGTTTTCTAAAATTAGTACTCAAAATTTTAGCTCTGTGATGTTAATTAAAATTAGTACATATTAATTGATATTACTTTCTTATTCAACTTATTTAATTTCGTCTTTCACAGTCCAACATTTAGGTTTTATTTTTAAAAAAATTAGAATTTTTCCTGATTTATTTAAATAATTTTTATTTTTAAGTAATTTTTATATGTTATATATTTATTTTTCGAAAAAAATTTTAAGTTATGACCACTAAAAATTTTCGCTCCATTTTGAAGCAACAATGTTTTCAACCATGTTTCCAAAAAACTAGAATCTGTTTTTTAAATATATCGGAAATATATGTGGGGTTGACGTCTTATCAATAAATAGAGATTACTCCCACTGTTCAAAGTATCACGTTTTATTCCTGGTTCACAGAAGAAAAGATAAAGGGGATTAGTATGTACAGATGGATTAAATATGTTTAGGAGAGGTATTACAACACAACAGTTGACCACGTACGTGCGGTCACTTTTGTCAAGTCCAGATCCAATCGCCTACGCACAACCGGTAAGCGTCTAGTTTAGCTCTTTCGCGAGCGTTCCGCTAGACCGCTTCTGTCGTACTTCTTGAACCAAGTGGAGATGTGTTTACCTGGAGAGTTCCTACCGTAGATGTACCGTATAGCGACATCTGGTGTTTCGTTGAGGCACTATTCCCACAACGCTCGGCCATCGACAGGTGACGACCTCCGAACACTGGAATACATCTGCAAAAACAAAATACAAAAAAAAAGAAATAGTAGAAAAATAGTACAATCGCGATGCAAACTGAACATGTGACTCTTTTGCTGCGCGTTGAGCATGTTTAAATGTGTTAAGAATCTCTCTGGGTGTCGGGTGAAATTCAGCTAAAAACAACTGTTTTAGCTTTTCGTAATCTGACTATTCTTCTTCAGTTGTATACGTTAAAACATTATTAGCTTTAACCCCTAGCAAAGTAATTAGTATCTCAGCTTGTAAGTCTTTGAGAACTTCTTTGGTGGCAAAAGCTTTTACCAATGAAAGGAAAAACAAATGCAATGCCTCTGGCCGCTCAGGAACAGAGATTGTAAGCGTTTTAACACATTTTAGTAAATTTTCAACACTAGTCTGCGTGTTTGTTCTATCACCCGATAAGGATTGTGATTTTAAATTTTCTAGCTCAATCTGCTTCTCAATTTGGGCTAATTTAAGACGTTCTATCTCTAACAGATAGTGTTCATTACTTGTTTTAGGCGTCTAATCCTCGGCGATCGATTTGACGACGGCACGAACAAATTCAACGCTTGTTTTGAAGACATCAGAATTTTCGATAATTTTTCTAATGTCAGCTTTTTTGGCATTTTCTGGAACATTCTCTCTAATTTTTTCAGCAATTCATTTTAAATCATTCTTGTTTGAATTACTTAAGATACTCATTTTAAAAAAGTAACAGAAGTAGCACTATCTTGAAAAGAGAAAGGAAGAAAAGTTTTCACAGTACCTTTGCTGAAGTTCGCCGGCTTCGAGGCCCCATAGTTGTGGGGGTGACGTCTTATCAATAAATAGAGATCACTCCCACTGTTCAAAGTATCACGTTTTATTCCTGGTTCACAGAAGAAAAGATAAACGGGATTAGTATGTACAGATGGATTAAATATGTTTAGGAGAGGTATCACAACACAACAGCTAACCACGTACGTGAGGTCACTTTTGATAAGTCCAGATCCGATCGTCTACGCGCAACCGGTAATCGTCTAGTTGTAGCTCTTTCGCGAGCGTTCCGCTAGACCGCTTCTGTCGTACTTCTTGAACCAAGTGGAGATGTGTTTACCTGGAGAGTTCCTACCGTAGATGTACCGTATGCTTATTTGAAACTTAAAAAGGCGAAAAACATACTGCACGTCGTCTTTCTCCACGACATGTCGCCGAAAGCTGAACGCTCTTCAGAATTCTCTATCAGAAACAATTATTCGGACAAAAATGGAAAAATGTTGTCACAGTAGATGAATCATGATATATTTAAATGATCGCAACAAAAGGAGATCCATTTATTATCATCGAAGGGGGAAAAAAATCTTAGAATATGGTTCAAAGAATGTAAAGAAAGTTTTTCGAAGGGATTTATGATTATTGCTAGTTTTTGATATAACGACAAATAAAAATTAAAGAAAGTGCAGAAAACTGTTAAGGTTGTGAGGTTTTACCTATTTATTCTTAAATAATATTAACTAATAGTTAATTTTAAGTTTGCATGCCAGAATGTAAATGAGATAGCGAACGTTTATTCAGATCAAGGGAGAAAGAAGTCCTATTTAAACTAAAGGCACGTAAGTTAATTTAAGAGTGTGTTCTGCCTATTCCAGGCCATGTGGCACCCTGACTATTAGCGATTTGATTCTATGGAGTTGAGTGCTTCTAGCCATTTGGCTTGTCTCACCAGTTTTCTACGAACCAGAGACTTTCTGCTCGTTTAAATTATCCTGTGAGCCGTTTATCCTATTAAGTTGTTGAATTAGTTCAAGTTAAGCCAGAAGTGTTGACTTGCGTAAACCCAAGTTGGTCATTGTTATTTCTTCGTGTTCATATAAAAGGGTCTTATACACTCTTCTTCTAACTTTATGTTCCTGTATTCACCAGACCAGAAGACAGTTCTTCTAGAGTCTTTTTTAAGTCTGTAGTTTATGCTCCCAAAGAAGCCAGACTTCCTAAGGTCAACTCCACATATTATCAGAAACATATTTTATACCCAATTTTCAAATATCAAATAATTTCTCTTTACTCACAGTGTCATCAATCAGTAGAACTGCATCAAGACAAAGAAAGCAGCCGTGCTTCAAATTCAGCTGTTAATTTCCTGGGAAAAATGGAACAAGAAACGTGTATCAAGGCCATACCCTTCACTCATATTCCTACTAAATTTTCTGAATTCACGAATTCTACTAAATTCACGAACTTTTGCTCTTTTGGACTTTTTAAAAGCGGATTATCCAGACGTCAACCCTCTCTGGACAGTCCAGACCCTCCATGGACTTTGGAAAGATCTTCAAGAGGAATGGGATAAAATACCTCTCGGGCTACTAAAAAAAGCTTTATTGTCTTGTAAATTACGGTGTAGAAAGATGGTGAAGAACAAAGGTTATCAAATGGAACTTTAAAACACAAAACTTTTAGGTAAAATATTTCTCTAAATGCTGCGAAAATCGTCTAAAAGATGGGCGAATAGCCTCTGTATTGTCGGCTACTTTCAATTTATTCTCCTTTCAAAATGTTGCATGTAAACAAACTGTGGATTGAAAGATATGTTTCTGCGCTTTTCGAAGAGAAATATTCCTATTCCATAATTCAAAAAAGTTCTGAAATGCATGGTATTAAAACTTCCGAATGCAAAATAAGCAACATTATTTGTCAGAAAAGGAAAACAGTCAGTCATTACTTCTACGTGGAAAGAACAGTCCAAACGAATATCCGAAAGGGGTACGTACTGTTTCTAATATTTCTAAAGTAAATCGTTGTTAACAAGAGAAAATCCATTCAAGCAGAAGTCAGTTGCAAAGTCTTTAAATACATCTAGCAACAATAAATAAAGTAATAAACCCAGATTTACAAATTAAAAAAGGCTAAGAAACGCAATGTTCATTGGCTTTTCCCGAAGCACGTAGCTCAACGTAGAAGAATTTTCAGAACCCTGTATGAAAACTATTTTGCAAGAGAAAAATGCAAGTATATTGTGACCCTTGATGAAGCATGGGTTTATGTAATTTACTGCAACCAAAAAAAAAGGATCTATTTATTATCAAATACGGAGATAAAAGAACAAACAGTACAAACCTGATTCCGTCAAACCAAAAATTGAGTAAGAGGTTTATGATTGTCTCAAGAATCTCGTAAAATGGGAAATAAAAAATAGGTGTTAAAACCAACTCAACGCACTATCATGGAAAACTGTTATGTCCGATGTTTTGCAGAAGAAATTCTGTTTCTTGATCCCAATTACTTTCAAAGAGTGAAACATCATCAAGGCAAAGCAATAAGTGATACTTCGAAAAGCACCAGTGCATTCCTTGAAGAAATGAGGAATGAAGCAGGTATTACATATATACCCTCTGAACGTATTCCTGCGATATTCCCTGACGGTTCACCTACGAATTACTGTGCAAGTGGTCTTTTGCATAAAGAACTCTTTCTGGGTACAAGCCCATCACGATTGATGAATTCTGGGAAGGAGCAGAACAGGAATGGAAATCAATATGCTTGGAAATTTTGCGAAAAGCCCTACTATCCTGGGAAATCATGATACAGACTTATAGTCCAAAAATGGCTATCAGATCGAACATTAAAAAAATATTTTCTGCATTTCGAACTTTAACTAAACGGTCTTGAAATTGTTCTAAAAGTGTATGAACGCTTTCTGCGCTTACTAGGAAGAAATGCGATAAAAAAATGCAGTATTAATAAAAAGTGAATAGATGCTTAGTTTCTGCGATGAACATGTTGATAAAAATTGCAATATAATGTACTAAATCGTCCATCTTAAAGTTTTAAGAAACAAATTTTCTCCTAAGCAAACTAATTCTTACGAACTTTGTACTTGATTTTAGCGCAGTTATACATGAAATTGTTGAATTTTTCTGTGTAATGTAGCGCGAGACAAATTTTAAGAGAAAGCTATGCCGGAAAAGTAAGAATACAGATGCAAGTGCATTTAACATTGCGTAAATGTGTGTCTCGGTAATTTGGCGACACATCAGGAAGCTAACGAGGTTTTGGCAACTTATTTTGTAGCCAAATTTGGCCACATTTGCCAAAAGTTGTTTATCGCCAAATTTTGGGACCATTTGGCGACATTTTGGTCCGGTCCCTGTATCACCGTAATAAGTATTGTAACTGAATAAATGTAATTGACCACTATGTTAGCTATAACCGTAATTTCACCCTTGTATTGCTTTCAAGTAATTTCGAGAAGCAGAAAGTATTAGAAATATCTCGGCGGCTGTTTGAAAACTATTTAAGGCCGAAGAGAGAGCATCTGCTCTCCGTTGCTTAGCTTTGTTGTTGCTAGTTGTAGGTCCGCGTGAAGTGAGATGAATCTGAGTTAGCTTTCTCTTTGAGCTTTGCATTGCGTTGTGCTTAATGTTCTTAGTAATTTGAAATGTGATTACTAATTATATTGTGTGATACTGTGAACGCTTGTTTGAATATTTCTGTGGAAAGTTCCAGAGTTCTGAAATATTTCTCTTGATAAAAATAACTTTTATTAACCTATTATCAGACTTGTGCATTCAATCTATTACGAACTCGTGCGCACGCAACACTTTTTGGTGTCAGGAAAGCAGGGCAATAACCCGTTAATGAAGAGATGAAAGCGCTTAAATAGGGAATGAAATGAGAAATTACCTGCATAAAAGAAAACCAATCCGAAGCTATGGAAGGCAAAACAGACTCTGTTGAAAATAGAGTTGTCTAATTCTGTCATTGATGAAAGAGTTTCTTCTATCAAAGAAGAAATCGAAATAAGAGTTTGTGCCGTTCAACAACAAATTGATGGCAGCGTTTCTGTGGTCGCCAAAGAAGTTGCTACCTTGAAAAAATTCGTGGTAACGGAAACAATACTAAAGGTTTTAAATTTTTAACGATGCCTGCTCGTCCATCTCTGGAGCTATCCACATATGATGGAAAGACCTCCTGGCAAGTGTAAAAGACACAATTTTTCTATAGTGGCGGTGGCAAACGGATGGGCTTCTCAAGCTATGCCCCATCATCTCAACGCTTCTCTGAGAGCACACGCAGCGGATACCTTTCAGACTCTTCCCGAAAACAAAAGGCTAGACTTCGAAGCTCTATCCGGCGCTATGTACTGCGCTTTGGGGAGAAGCGTTTAAAAGATTACATGCTTCAATTAAAATCCGGTCAACAGAAGGCCATGCAGACACTGTAGGAGCTTGCTACGGATGTTGAAAGACTGTCTCAACTCGCCTTTTCGAAAGGGCCCAACAGAAACAAGGGAAATCCTGACCTTGCAGTACTTCCGCGACGGCATCTGAGATCCTGAAATACAGAAAGTTCTGCAAATGGCGGATGTGAAAAACTTCAAAAGCACTCTAGTGTACGCCATGAAATTCGAGGCAGCCCAGCAAGCAACTCGTACGGACCGAAACCCAAGCAGAGCTGCGCAAGTCCAAAAGCCAGTGGATCAAATGGTTGCTCACCTAGATCATTTAACCAGAAAAGTTAATGGCTTGAGATGGAATATTAGTGACAAAGAACTGACCGTAAAGTGCTGGAACTGTGGTGCTGAAAGCCACGTATGAAGAAATTGCAGAACACCCCAAGGTATGGAAGCTAAGTCCTCTCCCAACAAGAAGCAGGGAAACTAATTAGCGGCCATCTCGCGGGACGGAGGTTGTCAGATAATGAGAAACCCCATTTTAAAGCATTTCATATTTCTGTACTGAGTGGCGGCAGTAATGGACTCTTCATCATGGGACATATCAGCGGCGTTCCTTGCAATATGACCATCGATACAGGAGCGAATGTTACTATCATTCGAAAAGTTATGGCTCAACAGCTGGAAGATAAACTTATATGGACGCCGACCTGCGTTAATCTCCAGACTGTGTCTGGGGAAAAGGTCAACATTGATGGAAAATTAAATCTTAACATCACGTTTGGAAGTGCAGCCTATCATCACACGGCGTGTTTGGCAGATATTACAGACACTTGCGTACTCGGATTAGACTTTGTACGGCAATAAAATTTTTCCTTTTACTTTAAACTTACTGAACTGCATTCTGCCTCTGAGAACATAACTCTATTCTGAATTAGTGGTGAAGAAGTTAAATCTATCCACCCAATCATAGTTAAAGACGATGTCCTTATGCCACCAAGAACAGAAATTTTACTTCCCGGATCACTTGCCGAAAATAGAAATTTCCGCAGAACTGTAACAGCCCGAAAGGAATATTACTAGTAGCCTCAGCACTCATCCACCTGTTGAGGACCGTTATTCCGGTGAGAGTTGCCAATGTAATTGACAAGACGAGAGTTATTAAAGAAGATGAAATGGTTGCACCATATACTCCAGTGACCATCGTTAAACGAAACTGTAACACTCCAGAATCCGTGTCTTCAGAGAGCATTACATCGAAATTCCACAATGCAGGATGCACAATTAAGCGATGAAGAGAGAAATGCTGCCGAACACGTCATTCAAGAATTTTAAGATGTTTTCTCTGGATCATCTACTGACCGGTCGAACAAGTTTGACACAGCACAGAATTGATACCGAGATCGCCCACCAATAGAATAACACCCAAGCCTTCTACAGATTGCTAAACAGGAAGAGGTAGCAAAACTTCTAAAGGACATGCAAGAAAGCGATGTCATCGAGCCTTCAGAAAGTTCGTACGCATCTCCCATCGTCCTAGTCAGAAAGAAAGACCGTTCAACTAGATTTTGCGTTGACTATAGCCAGTTAAACGAGGTTACAAAAAAAGACAGCTACTCTCTTCCTAGAACTGACGACATTCTGGACACTTTTTCAGGAAGCAAGTGGTTTTCGACACTTGATTTAAATAGTGGGTATTGGCAGGTAGAGATACATCCTGGTGACCGAGAAAAGACGGCATTTACTACTGGGCAAGGACTTTCGTGGTTTAAAGTGATGTCGTTTGGACTATGTAATGCGTCAGTAACATTCGAAAGCCTAATGGGGACTGTGTTGAGTGGCCTTTCCTACAAAGCCTGTCTGATATATTTGGTCGACATCATCATCGTCCGGAAGAGTTTTGAAGAACGTGCTTCAGAAACTGAAAGAAGCCAATCTAAAGTTAAGCACCGCCAAATATAAATTATTCAGACAGGAAGTGACTTACATGGGACATGTCACCTCTGCTGAAGGTGTGTGTACGGATCCTGAAA
>KK122182.1:1023264-1049095 GCA_000611955.2 Stegodyphus mimosarum
ATCATCACCTTAGAAGTGTCCTTGGGGTTTGCACATACCATAGGAGATTCGTGAAGGACTTTTCTTCCATCGCAAGACTCCTTCACAAGCTGATAGACAGCAAACAAAAGGCTATGTGGACGAAAGAATGGGAGGATGCATTTAACAACCTGAAAGAAGCTTTAACATCTGCTCCACTTCTGACACATCCTCAGCTCGACAGACCATTTATTCTCGACACAGAAGCGAGTAATGAAAGTTTTGTCCTAAAAAATAGAGGGTCAAGAACGTGTAGTGGCAAACTGGAGCAAGTGACTGTCTAAACCAGAGAAAAATTAATGTACCACCAGGAAAGAGCTGCGCGCCATAGCTAAAGCGTACAACATTTCCTTCGTTATCTCTGCGGCAGAAAATTCCTGTTCCGCACGAATTATGCATCGTTGACCTGGCTTTTAAATTCCAAGAATCCTGAAAGCCCAAAAGCCAGGTGGTTAAACAGACTTCAAAGAATATGACATTACTATCCGTCATCAGAAGGGATCATCACATGAAACCGCTAACGCCCTGCCTAGAAAACCTTGCCCAGGAACTTGCCGATATTGTTCCAGTGTCGAAGCGAAATACGAGCTGCTGAATCCAGTCGTCCGACAAGTTACAACTTCACTATCAGCTGATCGAAACCTGTGGAACGATGACGAAGTCAGGAAAGACCAGCTGGAAGAGGGCGACATTATACCCATAATTGACTTAATGGAGTGTTCAAACCTACCTGGCAGGGCATTTCGATCTATAGTCCTACGATAAAACAATATTGAGCTCTCTGGGACTCACTCCACATTCGAAACGGCGTCTTAAACCGGAAATTCAAATCCGATGACGGCAAAGGCTTTTCGATAGCAGCTGATACTTACAAGATACCGGATGCCCTTAAAGAACTACATAGAAGCCCTACAGGAGGCCACTTCGGAATAATGATAACTTTGCAAAGCGTTCGAGAGCGCTTCTATTGGAGTAATGCAAAAGATGACGTCCAGAAGTGGTGCCAATCTTGCGATGCCTGTTGGGGTTACCACGAACTGTTCATGGCAAAAGATACATTCTGGTTGCCATTTATTACTTCACCAATTGACCTGAAACGTATCCTACTCATAATCAAGAGGCTGTCACAGTAGCAAAGGTAATGATACAGCAATAGATTTCCAGATTCGGAGTGCCTCTTTAGTTACTTTCTGATCAGGGAAGGAATTTTACTTCGGCTGTAAACAAAGAAATCTGCAAGCTGCTCGCCATTAACAAAACCGAAACGACGCCTTTACATTCCCAGTTAGACGGCATGGTAGAAAGGTTTAATCGAAACATCCTTAATAACCTCTCATTGGTGGTTTCCAGAAAGTAAAAGGATTGGGACAAGAAGTTACTTCTATTTTTATTGGCTTATCTCGATGCAGTCTACGAAACTACCGGCTATTCCCCATCCCAGGTACTCTTCGGTCGTGACCTTCGTCTGCCTTGCGATCTCTTGTTCGGTCGACCTCCGGATGCGTCTTCATCGCCCTACGAGTACATCCCCGATCTCCAGGCACATTTTGAAGTGATGCAAAATTTTGCACGTTAGCGAGTCAACTTGGCGGCGGAGGAGATGAAGACCCGATATGACACGAGAGCTACAGGCGGATTCAACGAAGGTAACAAGGTGTGGTTGTGGAATCCGATTTGACAGAAATGACTCTCCTAAACTACAGTCGCCTTGGGGTGCTCCTTACAGCGTCCTAAAGAGGCCGAACAACGTCATTGTTCGGATCCATAAGTCTCCGAGTTCTAAACCTAAAGTCGTTCATTACGACAGGTTAGCTCCTTACTATATCAACAGTACGTAGCGTATATAATGTAAATAGTATAAGACCATAGTCCTATTTGTTTCTAAATTTGTAAATTTGTGCACTCATTTATTGATTTAGTATTCGATTTGCTTTAAGTTATCTATTGCAATTATTGTTTATGTTGTTTTTTATTATATTGTAATGCTTATTATTGCATTGATTTTCATTAATTGTCAGTATGGCTACCTGTCCACGGATTGTACTGCACGGGATGAGCAGTCCTTGGGAAGGGGGCAATGTTCCGAATTTTGTACTTGATTTTAGTCCAGTTATACGTGAAATTGTTGTATTTTTTGTGTAACGTAGCGCGAGACAAATTTTAGAGAGAACTATAGAAGGAAAAGTAAGAATACAAAGGCAAGTGCATTTAGCATTGAGTAAATGGGTGTCTCTGTAATTTGGCGAGATATCGCCAAGCTAACAAGATTTTGGCAACTTATTTGTAGTCAAATTTGGACAGAAATCGCCAAAAGTCGTTTATCGCCAAATTTTGGGACCATTTGGCGACATTTTGGTCCGGTCCCTGTATCACCGTAATAAGTATTGTAACTGAATAAATGTAATTGACCACTGTGTTAGCTATAACCGTAATTCCACCCGCGTATTGCTTTCAAGTAATTTCGAGAAACGGAACGTACTAGAAATATCTTGGCGGCCGTTTGAAAACTATTCAAGCCCGAAGCGAGAGCATCTGCTTTCAGTTGCTTACTTATTGTTTTTGCGAGTTGTAAATCTGCGCGAACTGAGATAAATCCCAGTTAGCTTTCTCTTTAGATGCGCTTTGCATTGCGTTGTATTCAACGTTCTTAGTAGTTCGAAGTGTAACTGCTGATTATACTGGATACTGTGAACACTTGTACGAATATTTCTGTGTAAAATTCCAGAATTCTGAAATATTTCTTTTGATAAAAATAAATTTTATTAGCCTATTATCGGATTTGTGCATTCAATTTATTACGAATCCGTATGCACGAAAAATGAATTTTATGAAGAAAAGAGTAGGAAATGGGGATATTTTAAAGAAAAGGATTAATGCATTTAAGCGAAACAACTTTGACCTTTTTGTGGACAAGTGTCACATTATGCCTAATCTTTAAGAGTGTTTCCCATTTAAGCAGGGCTAGATTTGAAAACGCTTACCCTACTTGAGGTTATGAAATTCTAAAAAATTATGAGAAGCTTGAGTTTATGAAATTCCTTGTAAACTTTATTATTTTTCGTTATATTAACTTGCTTTAAATTTCATATTAAATGGTGTTAAGCTTATAATTCGCACTTGTTTAATATTCCTTCAACGTAAATGATGTTCATCAGTACCCTTTTTTCTAACTAGTACTATATTGGCATGCAAATTCTATTACCTAAGATATGTTTGTGGCGAAATTGCAAGGTATTCTCTCCCTCTTTGCTGCATGGCTTCATGGTGTCATTGAAAGCTCATCCTGCATCAAGATGTGTGATACAGGGCCGGCGCTACAGGAGATTTAACCGATGCACTGCACTAGGCGGCAAGATTTAGGACTGGTAAAATTTTTAGAATTTAGGGAGGAGCCTGGCGGCAGAATTATGGAATCGTAGAGTTTGGACCAGGTGGCAAATAATCTATCACTCGGCTTGGAGCGGAGTTCGTATTCCGGCGAAGGTATAGTTAATTGTCTCATCTTTCCTTCTCGAGAAAATTCTGAATAACTGTATAGTGGGTCTAAAATGTGGCAGACAACAGGGTCTTTATTTCCGTCATTTGGTGACAGAGCCCCCTCCTTCTCAGTCACCCTTTATGGGGGGGGAGAACTTAGGTATTTTCTTTCTCCTTAACTGCTTACCTGCGTGGTGTAATTCGAAAGCACGTCCGATTAGGAATCGAAAGCTTTGGGAGTTAGAATACCGGAAAGAGCATTAATCATTCTGTATGTTTCCTGCAACGACAAACCTAATGTTTGTACAAGCTCAAGGAAAAGCGTTTACTATTAATTAGTTCTCGTTATGAAAGATAGAATGTATTATGCTTAAAAAAATAGCTCTTGGTTCCTAGATTAAGGCAATTAGTTAACTGGTTAAGGACTGTCTGCCTATGAAGGGATGCCTTTATGGAGCATTGTTACTGGTAAAACTGCTTCGTTTTTACTTTGTGCATTCTACATTGTACAGTTGTGTAGCATTCTGTAAACCATCAAATGAGCCTGTTCATCATAGTTTTTACCTAAACCACACTACACGTGTTCGCACTTCTACATGTGTTACTTAACTCTATCTTCAAGCAACAGCAGTTAATACTACTTGCGCTCCGAGTCCTTCGTATGCTGACATGACATTCCTTGCACGATGAAATTTCATGGAAGTCCCATTTTTTCTAGGCTAGTTTAACTTAAATTTTCTTGTTCTCCCCCCTTTGACTTGGTTGGCTTTTAATTGATATCTACCAGCATAAATCTGCCCGCTTCAGTTTTTCAAATGAATTATTTATCTCAAAGGTAAGCAGCATTTAAGATAGGAAAAAATATTGAAGTGGTCTGAAAAAATAATATAATTGTTACTGAACATTCTCCAAAGCTGATACTTTCTTGCTGTGAAAAGGTCAAAATAAAAATAATTTCCTAGGAACTCAGTATTTAGCCCTTTGGTGTACCATTATGAAAAACCTTGGCCTGGATTTATATAGCCTGTAAGATTTCAAAATTTACGTCTTAAAATCTAACTAATTGTCATGTGAGAAAAATTATTGCATTACATACATTTCCTTCTGTAGCAGAGTAAATGCAAATCATTGCATTAACTGTTTAACAGTACGCTTTGTTTTCAGACTGCTTATTTCTTTTACTTGACATTGCCACAAAACTATAAAATAATACTTTTGAACTAGGGATTCGTAATGTTGAACTTCTTAATTACTCATTTTCGTCATTAGAACTAAGAATCAGAGTTACCTGCCTTTTAAATATATATGAAAGCTCATTGCTAAATTAATTATTTTTTTAAATAAAACATATTTTAAAAGAAAACGACGTTTTACCAAGAAATGCAAATTCATTTAATAACATTAATAAGCGTAATACGTTTTTTATTTTCTTGTTCAAGAAGCCAGAATGATTTGCCATAAACAAAGACTGAAATTTTTTTGCTCCTAGATATGTTACTTTTCTTTTCATATTTCTATCTATTCCTTGACGTTTCCAAGGAAACTAATACCTTACTAAATGTACGAAATCTCGGTTGAAAAAAATCTAAATGCTTTAACTAGAATGAAAAAAGATGCTGGATGTAAAAGTAAGCCTTTTAATTTGACGTTCAACGTCTGTGTTCAAGAAAGCGTAGCGAACAAGGCTTTAATTGAGATCACGCCAGGTCGCAAGCACATAATCCGCAGGGCGCTGCGTTCTCTGTTATTAACCTTTGATACAGCGGCTAGTAGGTCGCTTTCCGTATGATTGCCCACGCCTGAGCTTTGTTCCTTTATTAGCCAGTCCCCGAACTGGAAAGATGCCCGCTTCTCCTTCCATCTCCTCCCTCCTTTCGCTCACTCTTTTCCAGATATTTGGGCGCTTTAGAGTTTTGTATCCCGAATGGAACGGCTGGAATGTAATTATACGCAGATGCCAACATTACGAACAACGGGGCCTTAGGCCTAGGAGCTTCCTTACTTTTCCCAAAGGCAAAGGGAAATAACGTTCGGTATTACGGCGTCGTAACGGAAGCGACAGTTTTACGTTGCTGCGATGGTGGATTCCCTTATTCGGCGAGAAGCATTTTCGCAAGGCTGGAGAAAAAGAGAACTTTTTGTATTTTTTCGGACTTTCCTAAATGGGGTATTTGTCTTCGTGAATTGTGTATATTGGAAATATGGCGTGGTATAAACAACCGATAATTCGTTTCACGAGCTTACTCAGCTAGTTTCTTAAGCAGATGAATAAAAAAATTTTTTTGATAGTAAAATTTAAATAAAAAATGATAGCATCATTAAAATGATATGACATAATATACCTTGCTTAAGAAAATCAGTAACTTGTGAACAAAATGTACAGTGCATTTTAAAGTGTTCTTTTTTATTTTAATTTCTATTTCTACACACACACGAGCACTCACACTCGCACACACACACACACATATATATATATATATGAATATGAGTGGTTTGTTAGATTACATGATCTGCATGAGATATCTGTTTACTAGATACATCTGTTTGATAGAGGCAATTTAAATTAACTAAGGGAGACAAATAATTGATTTTTTTTTACTCTATTTCGAATATAATGATATTCTGTATGAAATTTTGAGGATTCTTCTACCGTGTTTAACCTTAGTGTTATAAAATGAAATAATGTGTTCTTTTTCTAAAAGATTCTTGCTCACTTTTCATCAGCATTTATCTTATATAAATCATTTCAGTTCGGAATAAATAACATATTTTGAGCACGCACAAGACAGTAGGTACTTCTAACTGTGCACCTCAAAAGCTTGAAACGAAAATAATACTGTGTCAGAACACTCACTGTTAAGAGACGCGAAAAGGGAATTTTGAAGAACTTTCTGATTATTTAAAGAAAGACATAAAAAAAGAGTTTAGAACTTAAAATTTTAATTTTAATGGAAGGAAACGTCTCTGTTATTTTCTTTTATAATTGTTCATTATTTTAATTGCGATTTACATATGAAAGAGGTTTTATGCTTATTTTGTTTAGTTCAATAGTTAACAAAAAAGTATGCTTCACATATAAATAAGTGCACGGACAGTATTTTGCTAATTTGCTCAATTTTAGCTTCAGTCACGAAGTTAAATAGTCATGTACACTTAATCTCATTATCAGACTACGGTTTACTTATAACACTTCTGTTCAAGAAATATACACTTTTATTAGAAATAAATGTGTAGTTTATTGGATGTGTAGTAATGGAGACCTATGAAATGTCTCCATTTCTAAGTTGATCATTACTGGCAGCCTGTTTGCTTTCCTAATCTTTGATTTCTATGAATATTTTTTTTATTAATTTTCTCTTATCGTTGCCTTTAAATGTGTTTATCAGTTATCATTTGAAACTCTATTGTCCCATTTCTTAAACATTATAATCTTATCATTTTTATTATTCGGTCTTATCATTTTTATTATTATTATTATTATTCGGTCTATTTGAAACTAATTTGTTGAATATACTTTTGGAATGAATAAGGAATTGATTTCACAAAATAATGAATATTTTTTCTCGCAAAAGGTACATTTTTTGTAAAATGTTCTGTAAAGTATTTTATTGTCAATGCTGAATATAAATGCTTCTCTCAATGTCAAGTTGTTAGATATGTATAATTACACATTTTGTAATTTACAAGAAAAAGTAAAACTGTAGGCAATCAATATTTCTGTTTAAATGTCAAACTGTTCAGAAAAATATTAATGATTAAATACTAAAGTTCATATTCGCTTACATATGAACGGCTTTTCTCTTTGTATTTTCGTACAAAAATTTCATACACGTGCACAACATACATATATAAATACATATATTCATATGTATATTCTTTGGTTAAGTTGTAACCTGACGTTACTTTTTAAACTATTTTTAAGCTGTACTTAAAAATATTCCACCTAGCAATACTTCACTCAAAGTTACCTTCTAAATATCAAACAATTATCGCCTGACTGCAATACACTTAAACCAGCGTATAGTAAAATTTAGCAAACTTTATTTCTTCACTCCTAGTTGGTTACAACTAAAATGAGAATTAGCCCACTAAAAGGTCTGTTGCTTGTCTACTAGTAGCAATTATAGGACCTGCCTTGAAGTGTATAAGTACCAAAAATAGAAAACCAAGATACCTGGTTTTTATCCTCAACTAATCACTACAGAAGTTGACAATTACCAACCTCGGACGGCAATGAAATCGATGCGATCTCCACTAATTCTTACACTTTCCAAAGAGACGGGATCTAATAAATAGGAATCCCTAAATGGTATTTCGCTCAAAAATGCATGCGTTGCAGTTAATATTCTTTGGTTTTTAAACTCTCTTGTGCAATTTAAATTGAATAATTTTCTGGCCTGACCAAATATTTTTATACCAAATACATAATGTTTATCAGCACTAAAGAAAAGAGACGACAGTGTTTAAATTATGTTTAATTCAAGATAATAAGATAACCATAAGCCAACATTCATTTCTTGCCTTATGGTTTTTAAGTATTCGAGTCATTTAAAAATCAAGGAAACATCTGCTGATTTGTAATCATATTTTAAGAGAAAACTTCCTCTTATAACAGTTAGACGCTACTGAAAAATAAAATCTTTGCTTCTCATATTGAAGTTTAGTCCTATTTCAGAAAGTTCTGCAACCATAGTGCTTCAATGTCGATCTACGCTAAGCTAGAAAGATGCAAAATATACAGATTTCATATTGCAGCAGTACACATGATGATTTAAAACAGCTTTAGTATTATCTTAAGTTTAGATGAAAAAGAGCCAAATGTATTTAACTGATCATTCGAAAGTTGCGGTTCCAGAGAGCAACTTAACATTTTGCACTTGACTTCAGAAAGCGAAATGTAATACTTAAAAGTATTAAAGTAATAGATTAAGCAACCATTATGCGCACAAAAAAATGGAGCAGCTGCAGAAGAAGAAACTGTGATAATTTAGAATGCTCTGGGAATAAATATTACTATAACAAATACTAAGAATAAGTATTGATATGCGCAGAAGAGATGCATCTCAGTTACCAAAGAGAAAACTAAGCAAAAATCAAACGAATATTTTGCTCCTGTAAGATAAAAAACCTCCTTCTGACTACCTCGAGATCGATGGTTTTATGTAAAATTACAAGAAAATAAGGTTAACTTTGCCTAGTGTTCTGCATTTGACTATCTTTTTTCAATTGTTTGTGGATAGTTGTTTGCTCAGAATTACTAACGATGAGTGACATACTCGCATATACGCCGTGTCCACAAAACTCCTTAAACGTCCTTTGTTTTGGTAAACATTGGTCATAGGCGCATACTTTTAAAGAAACCAATTTTATGAAAACTACGAAATCTAACTTTTTACACGTTCCAATGATCCCTATGCATATGTATAGGAGAATATTCTACTTGTTATAAAAAAAGTAAAACGCAAAAAATTTGACTCCGGTATGACAAATATCGACCGAAATATTTAATATAAAAATTGGCAATCATATTGAAGAGCTGCACACAAATTGAAGAGCGAAATGTTTTCATCTGTACATTACATCATACATATATATTCCTTAATATGTACATATTAGGAAAAGGTTTCTTATGTTAAGAGATTACCTTATAAATTTCTAAGCATATTATTGGGAAAAATATTTATCAGTTTAATTTGCTTTTCAAAGGGAAATCTTATTCACAAAATCTTATAAAATTCATGTTGTAGAACACACTGGCAGGTACGTACACACTTCAGTATTGGTACGTAGCCAATTCTTAACGTCATTTGCATACATTCAAAATTTAAAATATTTCTCATTTAATAAATTTTTATACAATTATTGAAGTATGATTCTAAAGTAATAAAACTACATTTTGAAATTAAATATCTGGGTCAGTTTTTGTCAACCTTTTTTTTTTTTTTGTTGTTACTTTATTTTTTATTAAGAGTGCAAAATTTTCCTAAATAAAAATATAGGGACTGAAGGAACGTGTAAAAGTTTAGATTTCATATTTTACGTATGAATATTTTTTTTAATTTCAAAATGCGAAAACATGAATCTTTGCGTCAGGTAAAATATTTTTTTAATTGGAAGTACATGTTTACAACCAACGGTCGCGAAAATAAAGGCCGAGTAATGGTTTTTGTAGATACGGTATATGTTTAGCTTAATACACCGATTACTGACTTAGAAAATTAATTTGTTCAGCTAAAAAAAAATATGCTTTGATGTAGGTTACACGCAATTATTGCTAATTTTTAAACTGGAAGTTACAGTTAATTTTTAGCAATTAAATTATAAGGTGTTTTCTCCCTCCTTTCAGCATGCCTTCGTGGTGTAACGGTAGCATACTCGGCGCGTATTCGAGAAGTCCAGGGTTCGAGTCTCAGAGAGGACACTTCACATTTTTCACCTCTCCTGCTTCAAAAAACCTAATGACGCTACAAATGGTGCCCGAGCTAAAAGGTGGTGGACGATAATTCATCACCACCAGAATTTGGCGACTGGGTCCTCTATTCCCTGTCATCGTTTAAAAGGGGGCATATAAGGTATTTCTCCCTCCTTCCAGCACACTTTCGTGGTGTAACGGTAGCACACTCGGCACGCATTCGAGAGGTCCGGGGTTTGAGTCTCGGGGAGGGCACTGCACATTTTTTACCTCTCCCGGTGCAAAAAAAAAAACCTAATGACTCTACAAAATATTATTTAACCTTTAAACCACAAGCACTCTTGTCCACACCAGAAGCCTAAGAGCTGTTGATATATCTTAAATAGAATTTTACAAAGTGTTTAATCTTCTGCTATTTAAATGTGTCTATAAAGTAGTTTAAAGAGGATTTAGAGAAAAAAATTACCAGAAATAAAAAAATTACACAATTCACGTGAGAACTAAAAATTGCTAATGATGTTAATTCGAATGGCATACTACACTCAAAGTTTACATTATGAACGAAAGCAATCTAATTTTTCAGATCAAGAAATGTACTCAAATTGTTTAATTAAATATACTACATATTAATGATGTTCCTTCTTTAGAAACTAAGCAAAAATTGCTTTATGGCAAGAAATGACTTTATGCATGTTCCCCCTCCTTCTCCATACTTTAATATCTTTTGATATCATCCACGAAATTCCAAAAAAACGTACGTTTGTTTAGATTTGGAATCAAATTAGGATTAATTTTTAAATATTAGAATGAATATAATTAAAAATTAGAATATTAGAAATATAAATAAAGAATAAGAAGATTACCGTTTTGCCCTTCATATATGTATATATATGTAATAAAAGAACTTGGCAATATTGATGGCATAGAACGCTGATCCATATTGAAAAGCAAACTTGGCAGTCGAAGTGGGTTAAATATTCACCTTTATTCTAATTGACATGTGCGGCTACTATTCACTTGGCACTCTAATCGTGCCTATTCAAGAACATTTATAATTTTTAATTGTTGCTATACGAAGAGGGAAGCACCGCAGCGTCTTAGCGAGAACAGAGACAGAAGCAAAAATGCGCAATTATTTTAGTATGGCAGCTTATTAAGAGAAAGTTTCAGTTTGAGCTTCGAATTAACTACGTCATGAACGTTACGCAAGCCATATGATAAACTGATCTATATATTTATAGTTAAATATATAGATCAGTTTATGCACTTTAATAAGTTTTGCAGTTTTATGGAGTTTACAGTTAAATATATAGATCAGTTTATCAGTGCCTTTTCCTGAACTGCGTTATTACGCAGTTCAAGAAAAGGCAATACTATTTTTAGAATTTACTATTTTAATATTGTAATTAACTTACTATTACAATTACTATTTTTAGAATATAAAGGTAAATCAAGGGGTTATTGCTGGTTTAAATTATAATTTTGATTTACGTATTTTTATATTACGTATATATGTATATATATTAAATATTAATTTCGATTATTCTGTAGGAGGGGAAGAGAAAATTATTGTAATACTATGTAGGGATTTATATTTATTTTAAATTACCAGTTACATTTAATTTTAAGTTACTTTCCTATAAGCCTTCATTTCCCTAATTGTCAATGCCAGAATATTTAAATTTGGTAGCGCGCGTAAGAAATGCAAATTTTACCAGTGGAAGAATGAGTTAAATATCGACGTTCCAGTAGAGAAAGAGAGAATCCGGGAAATTGCCGTGCGTGCTTATACGCAAACATCTGTTTAGCAGTACTGCTGGTTTGACGTGGCTCAAGCGCTATTAGCTTGCTGCCACTAGATTCATTTACGCGCTGTGGGCTACATGATTATATGAACCCTGTAATGTAATTCTAATATTTGTGAACATCTTAAATTCTTAAGATAGATTCTACTGTTTCAGTTACCGTCCAAGTTGAGGCGTACTATGTTAGCGTGAAGTTGACGCATTGTAAATAAGTTAAAGAGTTTAATAAAGGACAGTTTTAACCCTTCCTCAGTGAAATCACTATTTCTCAAGATTCTACACAACAGAAGGACAGCAGAACTTTACAACTATATTTATTAAAAGTTAATTCCTTAGAAAATTGAGATTAAACTATGGAAATTAAAACTTAGAAAAAGTATTAAATAGCATTTGAATTATTAATAATAACACAAAATACAAAAAAAAGTTCAAAGCGTCCATAACAGGTTGTTTCAAACGAAGCTCCTTTTCAAATAGGACAGTGGATAACTAAATCCATTGCAAGAGTATCAACTATACGTAAGAGTTTAACTTTCTGGACCTTGTAAAATTTAAATGTTTCGCCCGACAGTTTTAAAACTGCATTATATTTGATTGCAATTAAGTATGTTTCACTTGCATATACTTTTGTGGTTTATATGGTTCACCCGCATGTTTCTAAAACGGATTTTTCTATTTGTTTTAACCAGTAATCCGTTGTATTTTAAATTTCTTTTTCTTATTGTAGATCGCTTTGAAGCATTCCTTTTATGTGCATGAAATTAATTGATTTAAATTCAAAAGAGTTATATTTCTTTGCCTTTTTTTCATAATTTGAAGGGGATTTCATTCAAATATACGAAACAGACGAAACGCGATCACTCCGTAATTATTGGTGATTTTGTGGAAAATAACTAATTCCCTCTGAAAATGCCAGCCTTCCTTGCATGGGATCAGTTATAATTAATTTCCTTTTATTTGTGTTTTGGGGATGTTATTTCTTTTTTTTTTGTTGTTGCTAGGGGGTTCTTTTTTGTTTTAAAAGCAAAATACTTATTACATGCATTAATTTCACCAAGTGTTGCACATTTCATGAATAACAGCCAGAGAACAGGATTGTAGTATACCTGAAAGCAAAAATTCAGTAGTTAAAAAACGTGGTACCGCAGCCAATTTTTTTGCCAGTTGAAGATACCGTATAATTTTCTTGACACGTCGGTTTTATAAGTTACATAATACAGCAAGGATGCACAATTATTTAGCTGATGAGTTATATCTCTGAAAGACACAGGCAGTAAATAAATGTAGCTTAAGCCTCAAATGAGAGAAACAAGGTTGACAGTTTCTAGAAAAAAATATTTAGGAACTTGCTTCAACACTTAAAAGTAAACCTGCCACCGTAATGAGCAAATAATGGCGACAGATGACAAAAATCTGCCTTGTACTCCAAACTGAAAATTAACCTAAATAAATACTTATTTAGTATCCCCCCGAAACAAAAAAAAATAAATCTAAAACTAATATTTTCTTAAATGAACGATAAAGGTCTGAAGGTCTTGCCATGCACTTATGCGTTTTATTTGTACAGGATAGTTCAATTTCTTCTTTTAATATAAACTTCTTACGTGGTGCGCTGTGCAGTTGCTTTCTTTGCAGATGAAATACCATCGCTGTGAAACACGTGCACAAGGCTCTATGCTATAGTGAATATGATATCGAAAACAAAACTGAGACTTTTTATAAAATAATCAAGGTTTTTCAAAAATATGAAAAGCAGCTTTTATTCAGGTCAAATTATAACTCTGTTTTTCTGAAGTCATTTTTTAAATGTAAGTTTAATTCGGCGTTTTAAAATGCTGCAAAATCCAGTCTAGATATTAAAATAAAAATTCATTTATCAGTATTATCATACTACATACCTTAAAATTATTGTCTTACGCTTGAAAGCAAGAACACTTAAAATGATCAGGCTATCTAGCTAAATTAATATGGTTATAAAAAAAATACTGTTTTGCCTTTATGTGTATACTTGAAAACCAAATTTGCGGCCATTTAAAAAAATATTTCTACGTGTACCAGGGGGAAAGGAACATAGACAAATATCGAAACCCTAATTGTAGCTAAAAGGCACATTTTTATTTCCTTTTTATGACTACCTTATGAAGATTATCAAATTTAAATGTATGAGAGGAAATTTTATATCCTCAAAGAACTCCTGCACAATGTATATATAATAAATGCCAAAAATACTAAATTTAGTCCGAATTTAACAAATTACGAATAGTATTAAGGGAGAAAAAGGAATAACCAAATGATTTATTGAGGAAAACAACGAAAAGAAAATTAAAGAAATTGAGTTTAAAGTATACACTCTGACTTAGTGGGCTCATCTCATCTATTAAAGCTGGTATGCTTTAAGTATGTTGCTAAAACTTTAAATTAATGTGTTGTACTATTTGAAATTTAGTCTTAGTATAATTAATTATATGCTGACTTATAAAGATTTAAATTTTTTTAACAAAACATGATTTTTAAATGAAATAATATATTTTGAATAGATGGTGTTGTGTTATAAAATCTTAAATATTATATTAAAAAACAAAGTGAAAATAACAGTGCATTCTTATTATGCAACATTATTTAACAAAGGTAATTTTATGAGCGCATTTTTTACATCTTTGTTTTTATCAAACGCCGCCAGTAGTTAAAATTGTTTAACAGTTCTATCAAAATAAAAAAAACTGTAATTTTATTCATGGAATAGCGTTTATTCAGTCATTATGTTTCGCTTTGAAGTTGCCGCTTTTAATCTTTTTACAAAAATTTTAGATTAAAACATGGAAAATGATTTTTATTTATTTTATTGATTTTCACATGCAATATTTTATTTAGCATTGAAAAAAAGACACTGTTCTATTAATATCTTACTTATAATATTTTACTTATAATACGAAATGTGTAACTTCAATTAATGCATATATAAACTTATTCTCTGAAACTTCTTAATGATATCTTGTATTAAATTTGTAATTTTGTGCGTTATTACCATTTATAATGTTTTATTAGTGAAGAGTTTTATCTTTTGATGAAATTAATTTGGATTTTGTCTTACAAACATCTGCTAAAGAAAGTTTTTGTTACATGAAAATGAATGCTATTTGTTGAAATTTTTATTTCTTATTGTATATAAATGCTGATTGTTTTTGTATTATTATTATAGGTGATGAAAAGAACATATGTTATTCCATTAATGAATGTTTCATTCTGGAATAAGATATTCTTAAAAGTTCTTATTCAGTTAGAATGCTACCATAATTATCTTATTTATGGATAGAAGGTAATATTTGAATATTATTCTGCTAGGAATAAACTTTATTCCTGATTTTCTTCGCATTTCCTATTAGCGGATGGAAAACGTAATCATATTAGGCCATTTAAAAGAGGGTTTTACATATTTCTTTAATTTCTTTATTTTTATGCAGATAAAAGGAACCGTTAAAGGCTTTTCTCTGATACCTGTCACTAATATATCACGTTACAACTTAACACTTTCTTGTCTTACTTGTTCACATAGTTCAAATTTTGAAAACGTTTACCCGATTCAGAATGAGAGGTTTATGAATAGATCTTCAATTTTCAGATCTTCATTTTTTATACTATGAGCAATTTTTAATTTGAAAAAAGGCTCAAACATAAACTGTAACATAAAGGGAAGATAAAATGCAAGTGCATGCCTAAACGAAATTAAGCCGGGTACCTTTATGGGACCGACGAATTTCCCTAAAGTGGACTAGCTTTGATCTTGGAAAGCATCGACTTTCATTATATTATTTCATTTTTCATATATACCTTCAATTTTTCCTTTCTTCCATTCCATTTTCTATTCATTTAATTTATTATATATTTTATTATGTTATTCCGTTTTTCACATAAACATCAAATTTTTGCATTCTTCCATTTCATTTTCCATTCATTTCATTTATTATATATTTCATTATATTATTCCATATTTTCTTGTTTATTTGTTTAGAAATCTCTAATAGTGTATGGGACTCAATAAATTACAAAATCATGTACTTGATCACAATAATATGTTTTGAGTAGGTATTTGAAATGTGGAACTTCCTGTTAATACACTTATGCTGTACTCATATAGAGCGCATTTCTCAGTTTTCATGACGTGAAAGTGGATTATAACATGCGACACTCTCTCTCACACTTAAATTCTCTAAATAATAAATATAGACGCAAATGTAATTGATATTTTATATTATCAATTTTCTTTATATTTTAAAATTTCCGATAAAAACTCTAAATAGATTTTTCAAGAACTTCATTCGCTTATACAAGACTACAGCCTTTTATTTCTTGTTTAGTTAGAAGATAAGAAGCTTTTGAACTAGATTTTGCTTTCATCATTTCTTACGTTGCTCACCATCAACACGCTTAACGTATTCATTTTAATTGGAAGGGAGAGATCTAAATATTTATCACCTGCATGAGAACTTTTGAAACCATTAAGGTAGTGCAGATAAATATAATTGTAAATTCATTACTTCTAGTTCAATTTCTAAATGCGTCTTTTCGGAAATTTACATATATTTTTCCTCGTATTTTATAACACTGATCCAAAGAGTCTACTCATTTAAAAAAAAAATATTCTGATCAAATACTATGAGATTACTTGAAAAAAGATTTACAAGCCTTGCAGTAAACAACAAAAATTGAATATGTAACGGCAATCTGGTTCACTTAAAATTCTAATTTCTTCTTCAGTATTTCAAGATCGTAAGTTAAGTAAAGCTTTGTATCTTAGGTACGACTAGAAATTTGATCTTTTCAGATCGACAGATTAAATCAAGTAAGTGGATATACTTTCAACGCTAGGAATAAAATTATTATCTTTGATTTGTTTCATCAAAATAGCATAAAATGCGTAATATATTTATTTGTGAGTACCATCTGAAGTGTTTTCTCCCTAAAATTAGTTCTTGAGTGCTGACAACTGGGAGGAAATACATTTTTTAAAGAAAGGCATGTAAGCATAAGCAAAGTTGAAGCTACCACAGTTTCGCATGAAACCGAATAGCCTCCGAATTCGATTTAACTTTTTTAATATTGTTAATTTAATAGGAAATAATATGGAAAGAAAATTTTCCATTTGGAATTTTAAAACCAAATTATTCATTCTTCCTGTTAATTTTGCGAAAACTGAGTTTGCGTTATTGCAATTTAGTAGTGTAAAAATGAATCGCTATTTTACATGCTTTAAACGGTAATAGAAAGGGAAAAAAAATTATGTGTAGAGCTCCAAAAATTAAATATGTATTTAACTGCTTGCGCAAAATCGAAATTGTTTGCATGGTTCCAGAGCTTCTCTTACATATAATCCCAGGTTGAAATTCCAAAGATGAGACTAAAATCGGTATAAAGTTATAAGGTATTTATTTCTCCCACCTTCTTCACATGCCTTTGTGGTGTAGTGATCAGCAAGCTCGATCCGTATTCGAGAGGTCCGTGGTTCGAGTCAAGGCGGAGGCGTTGCTCCTTTTTCATTCTTCTGCTTCCGAAATAAACCTAATTCTCTACAAGTGGCGCCCGAACTAAAAAGATGGTGGATGATGATTCTCCACCACCGAGATTTGGCGATTGGGTCTCCTGAACCCCAGTTGCCCTTTAAAAGGGGGAGTATATAAGGTATTTCTCTCACCTTCTTCGCATGCCTTCGTGGTGCAGTGGTCAGCACGCTCGACGCGTATTCGGGAGGTCCGTGGTTCGAGTCCCATCGAAGACGTTGCACATTTTTCATCTCTTCTACTTCAAAATAATACCTAATGACTCTACAAAGTCATTTATCGAAACACCCTTATATCTTTTATCTTTAATCTTTCGAAACGTTCTTGTATCTTTGAGTTCTTCATCAACATGTCGTATAACGAAGGATAATTAAACTCCTTGCTATAACAGCAAATAAAGTATTAATTTCTATTTATCCAACTATATTTTAGGAAAAACACTGATGAGAATACCAAAAAATGCAGAATTCAAGACATTTTATTTCAACAGGAAAAAGTATTTACAAAACGATAATGAAGACTAAATCCATCTAAATGATGAATCATGAACTCCTGATATTTTTCCTTCATCTGAGTGAAATTTTATGATATTATATTAAAACTTCTGCGTCTTATTTCCATTTGCATTTTACTTCAAAATTTACAAGATCTTTGCAAAGAAAACGTTCAGCCCCAACAAGTAAAGTGTTTGTCGCAGTCCAAAAAAGGGAAAGGCCACACCTTTTTTTTTCTACATACCATTAGTCAAAAAGGTCTCCAAGTGCATATTTTCTAAAGTATTGCTTTATATTTTTGCTTTACATTTTTTTTATACAGCTTTATGTATTTTTCCGTAAAAATAAAGAAATTTTATATCTAGCTTAACAAAGCGCACATTAGTAACTGAAATTCTTCTTGTATGGTGACCATGAAAAAAGTATGCTTCCCGTAAATAAATTCTGGTATTTAAAAAAACCATTTTACGCCTAGTGTTGAACCTGTTTTCAAAACAATCTTTCTCTTATTTCAGGAAACTCTATAATTAGAAATAAAAAGTTTAGATTTGATGCTTGAGGAAGTATATAACCTGAAAACCCATTTTCGAGAAAACTTTGTCGTTGTGCTTATATCAGTGTTAAGATGCATAAGGGCACAGTTTTGAGAGACTATGAGCTTTTGGTATGAATAAACAGCCGTAGTTTTTTCAGATATTTTTTAGTTGCAGCATTATGAATAGAACACGGATACAGTAAAAATGATGAAGTAATTCAAGCTCCGGTATGGGCACCGCCGATATTTTCAGTTTTCAAATAGACGTTTCATATCACTACTGTGGAACTCAGAAGGTTTCAGTTAGAAATTCAAATCAAGTTTCAGTTTAGTAAAAGTTACAAAGTTATTTAAAAAAGTTAAGTATTTTGCCCTCACCAGAAAATGTTAATATAGCGTTGTATTATATACTAATATTAATATCAGCCAGTATGGGACTCGATGAATGTTTAGCACTTTATAACTCCTACCAAAATGTTTTCAGGAAACACCCATTCAAAATAAAAAAAAAAGAAAAAGAAAGGGAAAGAAAAAAGAAGGAAAAAAAGAAAAGAAAAGGGCGACAATTCTATAGCTCCCGTTCTACCCAGCCGATTGACGAAATTCCACTTGTGTTTTTTATATCTCGAAAGAGCGACTTCGTATATATATCATATTTGTACATAGCATTTTTCTAACGCACACGTTTTGACACAAAATTGGACATTTTCTGAAAAGATATGTCAAATTTTTTACTTTTCGATTCTACGACTCAAATTATGCCTAAAAACAAAATTTTGTAGAATGCGGTATGAAATTTACTCAGTAAATCGAAATTTCCTTGACGCACTTTTTCTTACTCTGTACCAAGAATAATTCGCTTGGGGTACTTCTTTGGCAAACTATTTCAGTTTCCCTTTCATTCTGCGCGAGAAGTAAAAAAGGGATTTTTCTCTTTCTTATAAATATTTTTGATTCATATTAGATTTTTAATCACATCTGTTATTTTTATATGTTTTTTCTCTTTTTAGAATTTCATTCTAATTATTTGTGTTGCGTGATTGAATTATATTCAAACACTTATTTTAAAATTTTGTACTCGTTTGTTCATATTATATACTTTAAACATGTATATACATATACTGTTTTTTTACTTTATTTTATTGATTTGAATAGCATTTCTTTCGAAAGAGTATTTTTCCAGCAATTATTCGTCATAAACCGTTTGAAAATTGCATTCTGCATTAAATGAGAAAATACCGTAAAGCACGGTTAATACGTCGTTCAATGGGCCGTTCAGAAAAAATATATGAATAAAAAACTTGTATTATCCACATTTTAATTTAGAATGATATATATTTAAAAATTGTCCATCTTTTTTTATCCCTCTGCCATTGCTTAACGCAATTTTATCATTCTTTCCTTAGTTTGTTAAAATAAATTTCCAACGGAATTTCAGTTCAATTTTTTCATTTGTAAATTGCAAAAACCAAGTAACATAACGTAAAAAGACGAAATATTATGAAAATTAATAAATAAATAAAGGAAAATAATTAAATAAAAGGAAATAAATAATATTTTATTTTCTTATTGCCTTAAATGTTTCTTCTTACCAGCTTATTGCCCCAAACCTAAATGCCTTAGAGATTTTCTTGAGGCGTTCCGCAGATCATTCTCCCTTTTTTTTCGCTACATAACATACTCATTTTTGAAACAACTTGTTTTCTGCGACATTATTAGGAATAAATGACTTCCGTTTCATTAGTAATTGGTCAGAATAAAGCAGTCAAACTATTTTATTCGTGATACTGAACGTCTTTAGAGGCTAAGCGTTTTGAAGGCATGAGATGAAAGAAAAGACTAGTTTCATCAACAACGAAAAAACTTTTAGCTGATATTTTGGATAAATTCATGAATCTTCAATAAATTCGAGTGAGAAATCTTTGAATTCTCCATTTATGATATGATATGATGTTCAATGGCGTACTTGAAATTTATACCTTAAGTGAAAAACCAGTCGCCCTTCACGATATTATTTCTTCTGTCCCCTTCTCTGGTATATGCACACATTCGTTGGAATACTTGGTGCACTGCACTGAATGAAAACCTCAGTAAAATATCATTTGAGCCTCCAGATATTTCTTCTTAAACAGACAATTTCTTTGACATGATTTTCTGCAAACTAATGTTCCTTTTTCTATTTCTTTCAGAAGCATTTATTTTCAGTGTTGACTCAAGAATGTTGAGTTTTTTCGAAATTTATACTTCTATAAATTTTGTAATCGTATCAAATTCTTTTAAAATTTTGGATTAAAGTCACTTATTTGTAACTTTAAGACTTATTTTCCTTTTCTGTACATTTTAACTGCAAATTAAGCTTAAAGTAAAACCCGGAGGACAATGGTTGAGTTAAAAGGGACTTACCAAATGATTGAAGAATAAAGCAACTCCCAAACTTTTTTGGTCAACAGAATCCAGCATTTATCCTCTCCCACCTAGTAATCCGATATTAACATCAGGTGCAAATATTCTAAACCATATAATTTTGGTAATTTTGAAGACCAGTAAACACCATATTAAAGAGTATATTTTTTTAATTATTGATAATAATATGAGAAAAAAAACTAACTATTTGAAACATTCCTTGTAAAAGGCTTAGTATAAAATTTATATTTCTTATATTTTTACTAAAGGACCAGATATGACTCTTTAACTTACTTTATATTGTTAAATACTTAGTTTGAAACTAGGCTCTTCGATTATAGGTATATCGAACTTAAGAATTTCAATTTTATCGAAAAACGCGAATAACCAATCCAAATATAGTCAAGTTTCAATAAGCCAAAACTGAAGGAACACACCCCTCAGAAAACAAATATTAAAAATCCGACTTTGAATCAGTATCAGTTTCCAAAAGCATGCTTAAATATTCCCTTTGACTTACCTTCAAATTTTTTGTTTCGACAGTCATTCCGACTAATTGGAGTTTAAGAATCGAAATTTTAGTGTATAATTACAGCAAAAAAAATTAAGTAATCAGAGTGTGTTAAGAAAAACAGAAATGTTGCAGAGTTTACACAGATCTTAGTACAAATATGGAAGATAATTAAAGAGAAGGCTTGTAGACATCTGTGTTTGGCATGGCTCGTAAGAATAAAATGTCGCATTCCTTTTATTTCTTTCATAACACGAAAATTTTCCTTTGAAAGGGCACTTGAATTTAATGAAGCGTAAATAATCGCAAGGAGGCAAATCTGGACAATACGAAGGTTGTCTAAGTACACATACTCATTTTCAGGACAGAATTGTTCTGCGAAGCTGTTATTGACCTGCGAGAGGAGAGTTTATTGTGCAGTACAACAGTTTCCGATTGAATAACTTAAGATTAAAAATCGTGTGTTTAATTCTCAGCTATTTAAATCATCTTCTCAACAAAACATTTGAAATTGCAGATTGTTTCACACCTTAGCTTGTAAGATAACTTAATGTCACTTAATCTAAACACCTGCGTTAATCTTGCCGGACTTAATTGTCGTGTCTTTAGTTTAGATTTAAACACTTAGTAAATGCAATAATAGCAAATGCTGTAGAGACATTAGGTAATTTTTTAAGCAAGAGATGCGCAAAATGAGCAGCGCCTTCGCCGGGATTCGAACCACGGACCTCTCGAATATGCGTCTAGCGTGCTGACCACTACACTAGGAAGGCATGGGTAGAAGGCGGGAGAAATACCTCGTATACTCCCCCGGGGACCCAGTCGCCAAATCCTGGTGCTGGAGAATCTTCATCCACCACCTTTTTTTGTTCGAGCGCCCCTTGTAGAGACATTTGGTATTTTTTGAAGCAAGAGATGTGGAAAAAGAGCAGTGCCCTCGCCGTGACTCGAACCACGGATCTCTCGAATACGCGCCAAGCGTGCTGACCACTACTCCACGAAGGCATGCGAAGAAGGTGGGAGAAATACCTCATAATGTAACTGAACTTTCATTTGCACTATGGCTTGGTATTTTAAAAACTAATACGTTAACAACTCTGCTGTCCTTACCTGAGAATATATTAATGCTTTTAAGTAATTTCAAATCAAATAGGAAAGTAAAATCTGTAGAATTACTATTATAATTCAAAGTTAGATTTTAAATCCTGCAGACCCTTGCTAGACAGAAAACGAGTTATCGCTACATCTTGAACAATTCACAAAATACACACTGTCGGAAAATAAAGTCCCAGCAGCAAGAAGGAGTTGTGCTAGATAAATGAAATTTGGTAGGTGTGTTTATACATCTGAAAAACGACATCTATTCAAATTTCGCACATAATGTATAATAGGCGCATAAGTGTAGCGTTAGTAGCTTCGCTATGAACATGCAAATTATGTTCATTTTAAATACTCACTGTAAAGTTCATGAGAGTTATTTATCCTTGAGATTTGACGTAGTGAGTTGGTGTTAGTCAATGATGCCTTTTAAAAGGCCGTTATCAACAACTCAGTGAGCTTGAACGAGTTCCTGTAATAAATAGGGCTGCGAGAAGGTGGATTTTCTTTGCGCGATATTGCAGAAAGACTTGGCAGGAATGTATGCACTATGTGTGATTTTTGGCAGCAGTGGTTAAGGGAAGGTATTGGGTCAAAAACAAAGGGGTTCCGGGCGGCTACGTTATACTTCTGAGAGGAAAGACCGCAGTGTTCGGCGTATGGCTGTACCGCATCGTACTGCGTCTGCAGCAAAAATTCGAGCTGCATTTGGCGCTAAAGTTACACAACGAACTGTTATAAATCGGTTAGTTGAAGGATAGCTCCGAGCCAGACGTTTATTTGCCCAGAAAACTAACCTAAGCCAACGAGTTGGCTGCATGGTTTCCGTGATTTTCCCTATGCGTAATATTAACACGAGCCACTTTTCGATAGAAAAGGCCTCCATAAATGCGTTTCTCCTCGTTGATAGATAGCATCCATATGTTTTGTCGTATGTAAATAAGCAACCAACCTAATTTATATTTGATTTCTATACTAAGAAAACGAGAAATTCACCGAAACCGAGTGAGGAATACTATCCAGCTGAAAAGAATACGACAAATACAGTGCCAATGGTTGAATTGCCAGTATCATTCACTTAATTTGTACTTTTTATATATACAGATGAATAGAATTGACAGAAGGGGTAGAAATTTAGCTTCTAAAATTTTGATTTATATAAAATTAGCCATGTAACCACAAAGAAAAAGAACTTTTTAAAGTTTCGTGATTATTTTACAGAAGAATTGTAATAACTTCTAATACAACAGGGTATGCCAGAAATAATAATAATGGGAAAATAAATGTATCAATAATCATTATCTATTATATTACTAAGATCAAAATTCAGGTCTTGACAAATCACAGTTTGATTTTTAAAAATGTGTTTATTCTAGAGCCTTTATTTATGTAAAAATATATTTTGCTTTGAAAAAATATGGTCTTTGATGATAATTAGCGGCTCTTTCAAACGTAAACAACAGATTATTTAAGAACTTTACTATGCAGTAAAGGCCCCGAAATATCTTTGGACTTATACCAATTTTTATTTGTTGCCTTTGCTACACACAAAAAAGGTAAAAATCTTAAGTTCTAATAACTTTCGCTGCTGTTAAACATTTATGTTGTATAGACAGCAAGTTTTATTTGTATTTTTTATGTATTGTTTGACGTACTCAGAAGTATCGAATGAGTATATGATGCATAATTTCGAAATCACCAAATAAATTTCGTTGCGTATAAAATAACGTTAAGTTAAGTAGCACATGATAAAATGACGAAGATAAAAATTTACTTTCATAGAAAGAAACAAGTCTTTAAACGTTTCATTCGCCTTCCTAATAAATTCAAAAAAAAACTTATGTATTATTAATAAATATTTGTTAGCCACTGTTAAGAAAAACGGAAAGAAAGTAATCCCTAATGAATAGTCCTCAGTAAAAGCTTATTTGGAAATTTAAGATTCAAAATAACTGTGGCCATTCATTGAAGTTTATAGCAAAGTAATATGTAAACTACATTTAGCGTTATTATCGCTTATGATAAATATGCCAAATTTCAAGACACGTCGATGCATAAATTAGGAAATATCTTAGGAAATTTTGAATAAAAAATTCTAATTTTTTTGCAGGTATGCCTAAAAATACATATATTTTAAGATGATGGTAAACATTTTATAGCTTATAAATTAAATTGTTTTTCGAAAAATTTATAAAAATTATTAAGAATATAAAGTTTAAAAATAAATCATAAAAAGTATGAGAATTTTATTTGGATTGAACCTAAATTTAAAATTATGAAAGATGGAGTCAAGGGAACTTAATAATAAAAGATATTAGTAAATGTATATCAGAATTGGTGTGGGCTTTCCTGACCCAAGGAGATTAGAAACAACAACATATCAGAATCAATTAATATTGAAGAGCTAAAATTTTGAGATCTAATTTTTTAAGAACTCCCTGGGCAATGTTTATGAAACTCGGCACTTTGGCATAATTTGACGCGTAGGATCGAAATATGGAAGAAAACAGTCATTTCAGAAAAAGCCCGATTTTATGAAAAAATACCTATATTAAAAGAATACCGTATATGAATCTTATATAGAACCTAAGACGCGCTTTCGAGACATGAAAAATGCAAGTTGAATTTCATTCATTGATCCAGTAGGAACAAGATATATAGAACTGTCCTTTCCCCCTTTCGGACTCGGTGTATTTGTCATGCAAAAAGGACATGAGATAGTAGAATATTTTTAGCGAACTAATGTTTTCAAAAGACGCAGCCAGTTCGTGAATAAGCGCTAAATTTGCTCTGAAATAAAACAAGGCATGGTGCGTAATAAAAATCGGTGTAACTTAAAAAAAAAAAATTCTTCATTTAAAGTAAGATAGAGTTTTAAGACTAATTTATTACATATATATATACACACAGAATGTCCCTTAAATTTGGACACATTGCATAAAATCGTATAAAATCAGCTAATTTGTGTATCAGAATAGAAACTTTATTCAAAGACGTATCACTGAGGAGAAAATGTTTTTATAAAATATACTTTAGCTTAATTTTTGCCGAAGGATGGTCTTGTGTTATTAATGTCGTGACAATATGTAAAAATTAAATTCTTTAATAGATACACGACTGACAGCTTATAATGCACTGCTGCATTATTATGCATGCCATCGCAAGCAAATAAAATACTGCATAATCTTAATTTTTTTCATTCTAATCTTATAGCGTGAGAGGGCCATCTACAGGTTTAAACTTAAATTAAAATATATGTTATGCCAAGAAGAAAGATATCTTACATCTTATGCGTAAACTGCACTGTGATAGACAGTCTTCTTATTTCGAATGAGGCATTTCGCAATTTCCTGAATTGTTGCGGGTGAAACCAAGCGCAGAGGTTTATGTAATTTTTTTTTGTCATATGATAACGCCATGCTGATGCAACTGTAGTATGTGTTTCGTTCAACGAGCATTAAACACTGAATACTCCCTACTAGATGTAAGACTACGGAATGAACTCTGTGGCCATACTCTTTCC
>KK122182.1:1049117-1068668 GCA_000611955.2 Stegodyphus mimosarum
TTATAATGGACAAAAGATTTAATCAAACCTGATCCACGACAAATTGTGCGACAGATGTACACTTCTCAACTGATCACGGCACTTGGTAATAATAGGAAAAGTAAATAAGCTTGAGAAATAAGTAGCTCTCGAACTCATTGATGAAACAATGCATGATGTTTGAAAGTGTGCTCATCTCTCTCAACAAGAAGTAAAGAAAGATTCCTATGACAAACTGTGACTGCGGATGCGAAGTTGATATCATATGCTTTCAACGAAATGGTCGGGAGGGAAGAACGTTTCAAGAAGGACTCCAAAGACATCTTTGAATCTAAAGGACATGTTGTTTACTATATGATAGCCTTCTGCTAATGTAATGCATTATTCATTTCTTTCACAAGCAGAAACAATAAATGTAGCTCGATATTCTACAGATATGCGGCAAATCCGGAATTAAACATGGCTGTTCTCTCCATATGACA
The DNA here is from genome assembly GCA_000611955.2 of Stegodyphus mimosarum. NCBI lineage: Eukaryota > Metazoa > Arthropoda > Arachnida > Araneae > Eresidae > Stegodyphus > Stegodyphus mimosarum. The sequence goes on from KK122182.1 coordinate 1,049,579, forward strand.
TGAAATAAATATTTAAAAAAATTATTGCTGATTTGATTGCTTAAAGTAAGAATTTTTTTAAACTATCTGAAAAATTAGTGCTACTAATTTTATTACTTCAATGATGTTTGCCATTTATCAGAAAGGTACTTTTTAAGGTTTATCATTTAAAAATTGTATGTCAATACGCGTTTTTTTTCTTAATATATAAAGCTGCGATTAAAGAGTTATAGCTATGTGATTTAAAGTCCATTAAGAGTTATATCACTATGATTCCTCATTCCCGTCAATGTCAAAGTGAAATATAAGAATATAAGTCTGCCACCCATGATTATATATGTCTTTTTCATCCTGTAGATAGTCGTTTAGACAGATAATTTTCAGTACGATGTTTCTTCTCTTTCTTAGAAGAACTAGTCGCTTTCAGAGGGGGCCGTCTTAGGGAGATGGTCGGCTCGAATGAATTCAAAATAATTCATTTGATTTTATATAAGGGTGCTCATTTACCTCATCACCTCATGCGAAAAATATCCGAATAAACTCTGCTGAAAGATACGATATATTGGAAAAGCAAAACAAAATTTTGCTACAATTCAATGCAGGATAAAAGGAAAAAAAAACAAGGATCAGAACTGATATGTTTATGCTATCTTTTAGAACAGTACACTTTAGAACTTTATACAGTAACGTAAAGCAATCAAATAAAGCAAGGAAATGTTTCTTGCATCAGTAGTGAATAATACAAATCAAGTTATTGTAGATAGTAAAAATAATAATTTATTTGAAAATGGTAAAAAAAAATAATTTGTAGAGATTACGGCGAAACATAGTTATTCGCTAAAAAGCTTATTGCCAACTTAAAACTAAATTTGTAATTTTACTAATGCTTTGAAATACTTTTAAACTCTCTTTAAATAGGTCCTATTAAATTTTGTTTTTAATCCAATTTCTACTTTAAAAAAATCTTTATAACTAAATGATTTTAAAATTCTATTAATTAAATTTTACATAAATATGCCGAAGCGAAAAAATTATCTTTCCTTAATTAAAAAATATTCATTAAATTCGCAAAAAAATATTTGATGTTTACTGCTTTCTCCCCTTTGAATAAACTGCAAATTTGTCAAGTTTTCATAAACTCTCAAACATTTTTCAGGAACATTTTTTCACTTTCTATACATTTTGAATACATTTACTTCGGCGTCATAAGTGGGAACAGTTTTTCTTAATCTTCGCTTTCAGTTTCAACAGATTTTCACTAATTCGTTGACATACACTGGCATTAAAATTAAAGGAAAGGTTCTAAAATGATGCTTTATGTTATTTCTGTTAAGTATTATGAAGAGTAGTGTGTTGGTAAATCAAGGTTAAAGTTATCACTTAGTCTATTGGGATTCACCTTCGCTAAGCAGAAATATGCAAAATTTTGAGTTCGTTCATTTCGGCACATGTAGAAACGTGTGCGAGGGGCTGTTTCAGATTCTAATTTCAAGGATTATACAAGTAGTTGAATAAACTTTTGTATGTGGAAAGTGGAACGTGTTATTGAGAAGGGTTCTGACGGATTGTGATAAATGCCGTGAGATCAGGAGAATTTAAGCAGGACACACTGGTCTGTAAAGATCTAAAAGTAGCCAAAAGCTAGATTGTGAAGCTTGTGCCACGAACTGGAACCTAGTTCTCTTCACTGATGAATCTAGCTTTTGTTTGGAGAGTAATTCCATACGTGTTATAATATGAAAATCGCAAAATGCACCCAAAAAGCATGAAAACAGCTGCCGTAGTGATGGAATCATGCTATCATAAATCATGAAACACCTGTACTGGAATCGTGGTATGAATGGGCATCATTTTGTGCAGCGGCACTGACCTATTAGTTTTTACCAGTGTAACTATGAATGCTGAAATATATGGATATGAGGCTCTTAATCCTTATGTCAAATTATTTAGGCGTGCAGTTGATAATAATTTCCTTCTAAGGACGAAAATGCTCCTCCCCATTGCACTGCTTTAGTGGCCGATTATCTTGAAGGCGAAGGAATTCAGCGTATTGAGTACCCAGCATATTCTCTGGATTTAAATCCGATAAAACATGTGTCTAACACACTAGAATACCGACTTGCACCATGAAGCCTCCACCTATAACTCTCCAGGAACTTCAAAGCATCATTCATTGTGAATATACATTGTTCAGCAAGAACTTCTGGACAGGATAGCAATCTTAATACACAGCATCGAAAATCACTGTATAGTTTGCATTTCGATCAGTGAGCTGATTAAGTTCACACACATCTTATTAATTATTTTACATATCTCTAAACCGCTGCCATATTAAATTTACTCTGCCTCATTTTTTATCATGTTACCTATGTTCTTATTTAATTTTTTGCAGAAATAGGCAATTCTGTACTTTCAATATACGTCTGGCCTGGCAAAATAAAGATATTGTACAAATTCTACGTTCTTACCTGAAAGTCATTTTAAGTTTCTTAACTTTTTATAGCTGCTCTTTTAATTTTTCCTCGCCTGTGTATATCTTTCACTGAAAAAATATTCCGCTAAATCAGTAAAAATTAATTTAAATTTGTTTTACTTTGATTTCTTTCCAGTCACTTTCTTCAGCGTCAAAGTCAAATTTCTCAGTTTTATGCCACCGGAATTTGTTTTTCAATTTCAATTTATTAAATATTTATGATGATGTCTGACGTACTCCCATATATCATTCTAAAATATGTAGCTCTTAACATATTATACTTGTGTGTCTTTTCATAAGCTTCTAATTTTTGCAAAGGCATAATACCAATCGTTTGCAGGGATATTGTTTAAATATGCTGATAATTCCTTGACCCATGGTTTGTAATACGAAAATAGAATTCTCAGGCAAGGAAATTATTTCCAAGTTTTCAAAATTATCAACATTTATTCGAATGCGCTGCTTAATTATCTCTAAAAAGTAAAATTTTTGCCTTTTTTCTTCATTTCTCTTTCAATTCATTTAAATATTCATCTTAATTTCTGTTGTTATCTACACGGTCTTTTTGCTTTTATAAATCCATGGCAATGTTTTAACATTTTTGAAACACAAAGTTTTCACCCCTTTCCTATTATCAATAAGGCAATTTTTTGTGGAATTCATGTTGTCTACTAATAAATTTTTAAAATTTTATAAGGATTTTTCACTGTTGTATTTTTTACCTTTATAGGTATGAGTCTTATCGGGGAACATATTAAAAAGCAGAAAGCAGTTCACGCCAAGTTAAAAATATCTTTTGTTTAATATCCAGAAAGCAATCCTGATAAAAAGTCGTGTTTTTCATTCACTTATTTCCTAGGTACCTACACTTTCATATTCACCCTTTATGGATCAATAGACTAAAGCCGGCACGCTTCTTTATCCTGCCTAATTCATCCCTTACATAATGTGAATTTGATTCGATTAATTTCTTTGAAATCTCATCTGCGTTTTCACAAAAAATACTCCGTTAGTCGGAATGTTAACTAATCTTGCTCGCTTAAATTATATAAGCAGATTTTCTTCATGTTCTGATTTTTTAAAATATTTTTCAGTTTTAAAGGTGTTGTATTATACGCAACATCTCGTTCAGCAACAATCGCGTTTTTAATAATGGGTGATGAATTTAACTTGTTTGCACCCAAAATGCGAATTAAAGTGAAAATTTTCTCTTCCCCTGTTAAAGTTGCGCTTTTTAAAGTAGGCAAGGCCCTTTATTTTAATATTTAATTCTTTGATCGCATTTTTAAAATAAATATCTGAGAGGTTTCTTGCACATTCTTTAAGGTGTGATCCTTAATTTCTCAGAAATAGATCATACCATTTCGAAAGAGAAAAAAAAAAGGTAGTCTCGAAGTCTTCTTTTCTTATTCTAAACGATCGTCTTATCCATATTGCAATTTGTAAAAGAAAGAGAAGGGGAAAATAAACCGCAGTTTAGCGTCTTTTACGCCACCATAAATAGCTAAATCGATTAAGTCTGGAATTAAATTGGATATTTTTAAATATGGCAAAGCACACGACGGCTGTTTATGTAAAGGAAAGAATGTCTTCAGAGAGGTGTGAGGGAACTGACTCGTATTTCCGTTTCACACAAGGACCCAAAACCTCCCGTGTAGTTAGCTCATTAGATGAGATTTGTACACCCTGTCGAATTACCAGTGCTCAGGGGATTGATTACTTAACAGTTGGTGGACTAATTTATCTATGAATCTTGCCAACCATTTTTAGATAGCAAGTGGTATGATGTATGGAAGGACACTGACGACGGTAGAAAGAAATCATCACTGTTCTAAAAACAAGGCTGAGGACTTCTACTGGATAAATAAGTGCATTCAATAAGAATTTCTTCACAACGTATGTAAACAAATCCGTTTCTAGGAGGAACGAAATTTCCTAAAAGATTAGTGTGAGCTTTTTAGGAAAAGAAAATTTCAATTCTTTCAAGATAAAACGTTTTATGCCAAAGAATTATGCAAAATAGGAATAGTCATAAAAACGTTTTAGACGCGTTTTACTGTGTCAGGCTTTTCGGAAGAGAATATGAAACACAGAGTATACGTTTACAGAATTCGAACCCTCCATCTTTCAGTTACAAAGTTATAAGTGGTTTTGTTGTGTTGTGTTAACCACTTATAACGCGACAGCATGCAAGGAGGATAGTTCCTTATATTCTCTTCCATTTAAAGGAGGTCTGGGGAGAGACATGAGCCTCAATTCATCAAATGCTAATGGTTTACCTCATTCACCGTATTTTATATCGGGAGCCATTAAAGAGATTATTATGTTTTTACGGAGCAGGAATAATAAAAAATTAACTATTTCCTAACCAGAATTCTAACCATGGACCTTTCACTTGCCAGATGGACGTGCTAACCACTTACACTATGAGAGCATGCATGACTGAATGTCTGTTCTCCTGTGTTTAATCATTGGAAGTCTGCCTCTTTCGTGATAAAAACACATAATACTATTAAAATGGCCAATAGCACCTTTCTTTTACCTTTCTTCACCAGTCCTTTAATTACAACAACTATGAGCACGCATTTATTAGGTTTTGAATTTTCCAGTAAAATGTTTCGTTTCACAGCGACTAACAAAATTTGCATGAGGAAAAGAATAAAAATGGAAGTACAATTCACCTGATTCTAGTAAGCAAAAATCACGAAAAGAAAGGAAAAGAAATCTCACAGTGTAATAACTTAAATACTGTAAAATACGAAGATAAAACAACATAATCGAAATTAGCAAGATTAGAACTCTTTAAGTTTCTCCCCAGGCAGCAATGCAGAATGAAAATTCAGTGAACAAATTTGGAAGCAAACTCTAACAAACAGAATTTGATTATACCTAATTTAGTGACTTTACTTTATTCACAGCATGTAAGATATTCATTTTGACTACAAAATTCTGCATGATAAAGCGTTTCACTTTTTGTAAAAATATAATATGAGATAGGTGTAGAATTAAGAGAGATGTCTTCCTGTAAGACAACAGAATTTGCATACTTTGAGCTATTGAGGAATAATAGAGATTGTTTTCTACTTAAAAAAGAAAACCAACAAGCGTGTCTATGATCTGCGTGTAAAAATATAATGCTAATAATTTATGTTTTATTCACACGTCTCAAAATATTGCATTCTGGCAACAAAATGTCCAGAAAAAGATTAAAAATTCATTATCTTTTCCCTAATTAATACTTCTAAATAAAATATAGAAATTTAATGGCTAAGAAGGAATATTTTATAGAAGAAGAACTAGAAAATTTCTATAAAGACAGATATATTTATTAAAATTTCAGTTCTGAATTTATGGACAGCTTTGTCTATGTAATTAATTGTGTGTTCTATACAAGACCATGATGATGAGCAGTAATTTTCATTTCCATTTTACTATCATTGTTATTATTACGATTATTATTAAAGGCCATGGGAAGTCAGCAGCTGAAGGAAAAAAAAACAAATATTATAATCGAGAAAATGCTAAAAAAAAAGAGTTTACGGGAAGGGCACCTGAGCGATGCATATGGAATGGAAGGAGTACTTACAGATGCATTTTTTTTTCATTGCTTCACTTAAGTGCAACGGTAGAAAAACCGTCTACAGGCATTTAAGTTCCATAACCTCTAATCAAACCTCGTAAGTGCAAACGGGGAAACAGAAAGACAAAGAGATTTCAAGTTATGCTGAAATAGGAAAGCTTAAAAAAAATATTCAGACCCAAAATTAAGCGTTACAAAAACTAATAAATTAAGTAGAAAATAGTAGTATGCAAAGCAGTTATTAGAACTGTAAGGAGTAAATTAGGATAAAGGTATTCCATTATTGTTTTTAACCATAATTGTGGACATATAATTTTCAGTTCATAATATTGCGGTTAAATAGCATAAGAGCAGAAGAAACGTTGATTTGTTTGGCTTAGACATAATAAATATTGAGAATAATATATGTATTCTATTCTATATGTATGTAATATATGTCTGCTCTAATATATGTGTTGATAAATTTCCGTATATATGCTTCATTTCGACACCAAACTTTTTCCATTTACGAAGCATTCCATTGAAGGCCCTCAGACAAGTGTCTTCAGGTTGTGTACAATGGCATGTTAAATACCAGAGGCACTTGCGATATATTATAATATTTTTCCGATTCTTATCATTACCACTGATCACTTTTCAACATTTAACTGTAAACAATACCTGCTTACAATCAGTTTTTATTTCGGTCATAACATTATTTCATTTAATTCAAGAGGAAAGAATTCTTAATACTATAATTCTTAATATAATTGAAAACTGCCTTTTGTCGCACTCGTTCAAATCCTTATTTACGATGTCGTGAGACAAATTTAAAATATTACATGTCGAAATGCTACGTCAGAGCATTCTCGCAAGTCAAGCTTAATTTACTGCTAATTAACGAAACGTAGTTAGACACCCCCGATCTTTTACAGCGCCTTCAGAGTCTTGCACGATACTGGTAATTACTGGCCGATCAAGTTCTATAAATACTGCTAAAAGGGGGTGATCTCCCAGTATAAGGCAGTCATGCAAGCATCAAATCGGACGGTATTACGTTACTTTAATTGCCTTTTGTATCTTCAATGATCTGGATATTCACGAACTATTCCCGCGTTGTCATGGAAACGGAGTAAGACGCCATCTCCGCTCACTGACCAATGAAGCAACAGCGGTAGGTTGATGCGATTATTGAGGCAGCCAATGGGAGGCACAATTTTTTCTTTTCTACCTTTGAAATTATCTTTCACGTGCTTTTCTTATTTTTTTTCCAGCTCCCCACTTCAGTCTCATTCTAGTTTTCTAATTGAGCTCCTTATAAAAGACATTTCGTTTTTGCACAGTTCTTTTCTTCCGGAGTTTAAGCGTTGTTAGTTGATACGTTTATCGTAATCGCTTTATTTTCCCTTAGTTCTGTTTGAATTGAAGCAGTTTTTAAATTTCTTCTGAATTAAGCTTTCAGTACAATAGTGAAAATAATTAACAAATGCACCTCAAGTATAATGACTATCTTTTTAAATCTCAGTTCATTATCTCTTTTGAGAGAAAGGACTGAAATTAATGATATTAAGTCAAGGAAGGAGAAGATGAATTAGTTTACAACAGAAAATGTAAAAAGAACAAAATGGGTTTTAAATAATTCAAACAAACACTAAAAGAATTACTTTAGAGTTTTTTATTTTTATCTTTGTCTACTTTAAGATTCGTAGCTCATTATCTAAACAATGTCCAAGCCTTATTAATCGTCAAATAAAAGCAAATAAGAATATAAAACTGATGTTACTATCTAAAACCTGAAATATAGTTTAATTAATTAACTTGCTTTAGCTTAATCACTGAAGAGAAACTCACAAGTCAAAGTTTAACTACCTCCTCAAATGTTAATTAACGATAAGAGACTTGAAATAATCCGAATTAATGGTGATGTTGAACTAATAGGTATCAAGATTACATCTATGGCACTATCAATTACTTAATTTTTGAAGTTGAACTAACAGGTATCAAACTCACATCTATCGTACCAGCAGTTTCTTAATTTTTAATCTTTATTTAATCTTCTTTAATGTATTTTAAACATTTAACAGATTTAAAATAAGTAAATTATCATTGTCGCTAGTATTAGTAGTCAAAGTATTCAAATTATTATTTCCCTGTTTGATGAAAATGTACCATCATATAGTGGGTTAACATTCAATACTGAACTTATTCAGTTCAATAGCTTTTGTCGTCAATTGATGCATGAATATTTCAAGTTCACATTGAATTTATAAAGAATTAATGACATTTCTGGTATGTGCTGTTATGGAAAGCACGTCGCGTAGATCCGGTAATTAAAAGGCACTGAGTTCGACTTCGAGAAAAGCGATATGACTTTTTCAACATTTTTCCTTCCCAGACTCCGCTTGTCTCCACTATCTAAACGTAATAAATGCTCTTTGAATTTCGAAAATTTTAAATTTAAATTAAAATTCTACAGATAAACAGAGTTTGAATCCACTATGATGTCTCTGAAACAGAGTGAATGTAAAATAAATCAGGTTTTATCAAGATTAGCCCTCGCATAAAAATCAGTTATAAATCTTTGCAATTTTTAACATTATTAGATACAACATGAGTTTCTAAGCAAGAAAAAATAATAATAACGAAATAAAATAACCCTTCCTCTTGTTTCAATGAGGGCATCAAAATGCATCAACAGAAATTTTACCTTGTTTAAAATAATAAACGCTAATAAAAAAAGAATTTTTAATTAAAGAAGAGAGAGAGAAAAGCTATTTAAAAATTAAAAACATTGAGATTGGAAGTACTGAGGCATTTTAAAAGTCTAAATAAATTATGGAAGATCTCATTATTTAGATACATCCTTGTTTCTCACCCGAATTCATACTGCTCGCATAAATTAAAAATATTGGACCATTAATTATCATCACAGTAATTTCACACAGTAGCCTAGAATGCATAGTTCTGACTTTAAATCATATATGATTTTAAATCTTGTATATATCTGATTGTAAATGATGAGGCAATTTATTAAAACCGTATGATTGCCTGGAAGCTGTTGGTTAGGTAGAAAATTTTATTATTTGAGAATGATTTTACAAGGAACATGTTTCGAATTTGAATACAGTGTTCCTGGAAAAGGTAGTCTAAACCTGCTAATTTAGGACTGCACAATAATGAAAGTTAGCCACTGAATTGCTGTAGACATGCAATTAAAATCTGTAAAATGTAGCGATATGGGCGACGCAACGTTCTGTCGCGACTTGTCAAATTTTAAATTCCTGTTCGAGATCTAAATGTTCTGTTGTCAGGAATGTAAAGTTAATGGTTAATCCAGCTCTGCTTCGTTGAAGACTTCCTAACAACGAAGTTTACCCAAATTTGAACTTATCATTTGTCTGGAATAAATGTATATAAATCTGTTCATCTAGACATGCATAAAAGAAAAAATTTAGCTGTCAATATTCCATAAATAAACAGTTAAAAAATTATAAAAGACTAATTAGAATTGCCGATATAGTACTATTTAGTGACTTTCCAAATATTCAAAGTGCAGTTTCGTTCCGGAATTCATAATTACATTCTGTTGAGTGGGGAGTGTGTTACGTTCTAGTCAGCATGGAGGTTTGCCTGGTTTTTCCCGTACGTAATGTGACTACGAGCCTATTTCCATCAAAATGTCCTTCATTTATTTAACTTAATTTGATTTCTTTCGGCCTCTTTTTTTCGATTATCAGATTTTTGGGATTCTTTCTCCCGATAATAAAAATGTTGCTAATTTTCTCCATGCCTAAGTTTATTTTGTATTCATTGCAAAATAAACTTAGGCATGGGGAAAATTTGTAACATTTTTTGTATTCATTGTACTATGCGTAGACGCATGAAAGCAGAGAGATATCAGGACGCTAGAAAATTACTGTCGATAGAATATAATAAAGCACAGGCCAAATATAAAAAGGCCATTCCACGGGCCAAATTTGAAGGTTGGAAAAACTTCTGCACTGATCATAGAAATACCTATGGAATTCTGCACAAAGTAGCCAGTGACAAAGTTTTTAAACTGACTTTACATCACACTTTTGATGATTAAGTCCATGGAGAATCAAGTACCATGGAAGCAACCATAATAAGAATCCTAGATACGGTTTTTCCCTCAGATGAGTAAGACACATTAGACTTGCAGTCGCATTCGGCGTTCTCGCTAATATCAGGTACTCCAAATGATGTACCTTTTACTGATTCAGAAGCAAATACAATTATGCGAAATCTGCCGAAGAAAAACGCTCCAAGCCCTGACTCTCTAGATTACAATATCATTAGAGAGTTGCACAGAGCGAATCCGAAATTTCTTGTCGCCTACTTTAATAAGCTCCTCTCTTCGCATTATTTTCCTAAGTCCTTTAAGATGAAGCAAGTGGTCCTATTTCAGAAATCCAGAAGAGACAAGAAAGATCCTGCCTCCTTCCGCCCTATCTGTCTTCTTTCGGCATTAGGCAAAATTTATGAAAAGCTCACAATCCTCAGGATCAAGTATCATCTAACTTTGACGGGCCACATATCAGAGGTTCAATACGGCTTTAGGGAGAACCGTTCTACTTTTAATGCTCTTAACATTGCCAGAGATGAAGTTCGAAAGATCAAAGAAGATAACCAGCATACGGCCGTCCTCTGCCTTGACTTATAGCGTGCGTTTGACTCCCTGTGACCCTCCTGCCATCATTGAAGCTCTACATGCGGCAAGAATGTCTAATAATCGTCTACAAGTAATTAAAAGTTATCTCAGCGACCTCACTTTTATTGCGGTGTATAATGGCGGCATAGTAAAGAAAAAGCAAAATCGAGGTTGTCCACAGGAGTCATGGGCTGGGCCAGATCTCTGGAATGTCACGTTTAATTTCATACTGAATGCGCATTGGCCGCTGCATACAAAGACAGTAGGCTTTGCGGATGATGCCACTTTCATCGTTCGAGGTCACAGCAGAGACGAATTGTAGAAAAACTGCAACGAGGTCAAATCTCTTTGACAATCTCCGCACTGAAAAACACCTTAAAATATCACAAGATAAATCTAAATACATAACATTTTACAAGACCAAACAATCTATCATAAGGAACCCGTGCATCAAGCTTAGAGGAGTGACGGTCAATAGGGTCAAGGAACTAAAATTCCTTCGGTTCATCTTGGATGAAAACTTCACTTGGATTCCTCATTTGCAAGCCCAAAGGGTCAAAGCCACAAGAATAGCGACTAGAATTAAAAATATGCAGGGCAAAGATTGGGGATTGCGACCCCACATTTTCAAGACTACTTACAAGACAGTAGTAGAAAAAATAGTTTTGTATGGGGCAGCTATATGGGCCCTACCCATAACTGCGAGGAAATTAAGTTTACTTAATAGCATCCAACGGCCTTTCGTCCTTGCTATTACAAAAACATATAGGACAACGGCCACAGCAGCGGCAGCGGTTCTAACTGGACTTACTCCCCTGCCTAGCAGCGTTACAAGAGGCAACTGTTTCAACTGTCAGGCTTCTTAGAAGTCAGCCTCATTTAGAGGAAGTACATTTGTTCCATTAGACTTTGAGAATAAAAATTATCAACTCAAAGTTCATCCTGCTAGTTATGGGTTGGGCGTTCGTGTCCATACCTCTGTGTCTCAGGAAATACGGGATAAAGAGCAAGGAGTGCAAACACCATCAACATATTCATTGATGGCTCAAAAATCAACGAAGAGACAAGCTGCGCTTTTATTTCTCAATATCATGATAAAGTCTTAGAAACACGGAAAGGTTACCTTGAAATAAACAGATCTGTATTCGAACCAGAAGCAAAAGCCTTGCGGCAGGCTGTCACAACAGCTATAAATTTTGTTGATCAAGAAGTTTGTATTTTCTCAGATAGTCAGTCAGCAATCTTCGCTCTTCGTGATCCGTTCCATCCATCGCCGATAATAGCAGATATGCAACGTCTACTCAAAGAAAATGCGCATAACTGCAATATCCAGATTTTATGGATTAAAGCGCACGAGGGCCACAATAGCAATGAGGATGCAGACACTCTCACAAAGGAAGGTGCAAAGAATATCGGCGCACAGGATGTCCAAATCTGGCTTTCCAAATCTTATCTGAAGCGAGTCTGTTGTATTAAAGCTCAGGAACAATGGCAAGAGGAATAGGATTCTATATCGCAAGGCCCGTAGAACCCATGACTTTGTCCACAGAATTTCCCAAGATCGACTCATCTCAGCCCCTTTTCTTTCCCGCTTCATCACAGGCCATGGACTATTTCCACAATATTTCTTTGAAAGGAGAATAGCAACAACTGACCATTGCGTCTGTAATGAAGTAGGCACTCTTGATCATGAGGTTACGCCTTGCCCTCTCACGGAAGCATGGCACATAAAGCTTCCTGATACCGACATTACGTACAAACGCTTATTCATTAAGCAGCCGGCCCAGCTCAGGAAGCTGAAAAGCATTATGAACAAACTTGAAGCACTAGGATTGGATCTATGTAGTCCATTATAATAGTGTACTGACTTCAATTCGCAGAGATTTAACGCATTAATGTACACTAATTTCCAGTGGCTTCTGCAAGAAGTCCATCTTGAGTCAGTGCGCAAAGTAACATTAGGCTGGGAACATGCAAAACAAATGTAAATATGATATAATATTATCCAAATGTAAATGGTTCAATTATGTATATTTGTAATGAGTACATTAATACATAGATGTATTAATGTAAGCATGAGGATATTATAAATAGAATATTGTACAGCGTATTGGGGATAGTGTATTTTGTACAGCACATTATGTATAGTACTTCGTAAAATGCGTAAGTGCCCGTAGCATGTAGAGCTATGATTTGAGTCGCAGGGAGCATAGTAACTATGATTGTAGTACTACAACTTAATGTATTCAAGAGCATAGAATGTAATGTATGTACAGCAAGTACGGTATGTAATGTATCTAGTGTATGTAGAGCAACGTGATGAAAGATATTGAGCAAAGCAATTATGAATACTTTCTGTATGAAATGTATTGAGCTTCGTGTATAGAATGTTGTGGATTGCCAAACAAGACACCTGTACCTTATGTGTTATACACAGTCCAGTCACATTAATGTGACCACCACGTACTTTCCATGTCAGAGTTAAATAACCAATCACAGAAGGCAGGTGGCAGCACAGTGCAGTTGAGCGTATATAAAGGGTGTGTGAGGGCTTCGGAAAACATTTCAATCGTTGGCGTAATGAAGAAACGAAGCGATTTATCCGACTTCCAAAAGGGCATGATCATTGGCTTTCGGGCCAAGGGTGGAAGCATTTCCGAAACGGCTGAGTTTGTGAACTGTTCGCGTGCCGCCGTGGTAAAAGTGTACCGTGCATGGCAAAATGGGACTGTCCAAAATCAGCGACGTGGCAAATGTGGTGCACCACGGGCCATAGATGACAGAGGCGAACGACGGTTGCGGAGATGCGTTCGGGCAGATAGACGGGCTACCGTTGAGCAACTGACCACCAAAATGAACCAAGGGGCTACCAAAAGTGTCTCCCAAAGTACTATTCAGCGAACATTGCTGCGTCTGGGCCTCCGAAGCAGACGCCTGGTTCGTGCACCTATGCTGACTGCTGTTCATCGACGGCGAAGGCTAGAATTTGCACGCCAGTACAGCAGCTGGACGTCCACTGAGTGGCGACAGGTTGCGTTTTCGGATGAATCGCGTTTTATGCTCCATCGGACAGATGGACGTTGGCGTATAAGGCGTGAAACCTCTGAAAGGAACCACCCTGCAACCATTGCCGGAACGGTCCAAGCTGGAGGCGGGAGCATTATGGTCTGGGGAATGTTTTCCTGGCATTCTCTAGGTTCACTGATCATTGTGGAAGGCACAATGGATCAATACAAGTACGCATCTGTCCTTGCGGACCATGTTCACCCCTACATGCGCATTGTTTTTCCTCAGGATGATGGCATCTTCCAGCAGGACAATGCGAGGTGCCATACAGCTGCCAGTGTACGTGCGTGGTTCGAAGAGCACCAGGATGAGTTTACCGTCCTCCCCTGGCCAGCAAACTCACCTGACTTAAACCCAATCGAGCATCTGTGGGACCATCTCGATCGAGTTGTTCGCGCCATGGATCCTCAACCGCGTAATCTAGCGCAGCTGGCCACGGCATTAGAGTCGGCATGGCTCAACATCCCAGAGAACACCTTCAGGGACCTATGTGACTCTCTTCCTGCACGTCTCGCAGCAGTCCGCTCTGCGAAAGGTGGTTATTCTGGCTTTTGACAGATGGTCACATTAATGTGACTGGACTGTGTATTCTCAGCAATAAGTAACGACTGCATGTTGTAGCATTCTGTAATTTTTGTTTTCTCAAAGTGTATTTTTAACCGTTTGTTTAAGCTCTCCATATTAAGAATTATGCTGTATATAATCAAGAGTTATTACCAGTATATATGTTATATAATCAAGACTAACGTTCAGTGTAATATATAGCTGATACTCGCAGTGTATCGTGTGTAGAAATAAGTTTTTTAAGGTGTTTTAAATATAGTGCAATGTTCAGTGTGATATGTATTATAAAAATTATAGTGTATTGAGTGCTTTTTTACAGCCATTTGTTAACGTGCAATGTGACCAGGAGAATGTTTAATTAAAAAGTTATTTTTGGTATGTTTTCAGAATACAGCAAAATTTATACAACAGTGAACTTTTAGCATAATGTTATTTCATCAAAATTAGTATGGGCTGTATTTTATATATTATAAGTACAGCATAAAGTGAACAATATGTATTTCTGAGTGTAATTGTGTAATTTATTTGTAATGTGTAATTTTGCTCTTTATTTAAGCCCGGGTTGATACTTTAAGTATCAAAAACTATATTTTATATAACCAAATTATGTACTATATAATCATGTTATGTTTTATATAGTTAATGACATTATTCAGTGCTTATGTTGAATTGTCAAGAGTATTCAAGAGTTTGAATGCAATGATTGATTTCGGAGTGTGGCTCTAGATAGCTGCGGGATATGGATGATACCCGATTAGTCTATGAGAGCCTCCCGGGTGTCCGGACCTGCCCTGACCTGTCACCTGTATTCATTGCAAGCTGTACTTAGGGCTCCCCTTCCCCGTTTTATCACTTTTGTTTTTAAGTCCGTGATTGATGTTTTGATCCTTTTGGGATTCGTTATGTGACGAAACAACTGCGAATTCGCTTTTAAATGTGTTATTTGATTCCTTTTCTTAATTCGTCTATTCAGCCGAAAAGGTGACGTTTTCTTCTATTCATTTGTTAACTGTAATTTCCCTTGGACTTTCATAGCTTTTTAAAATCTCGGAATTCAAATGTTTTAGTTTAATATCCTTTTGTGTAAAATATGCTCATTTCAAATTCTCATTGAGCGATCTTGAGTCATTACTCACACCGCATTGTATGCATTTACATCACTAAATAAAAACAAAGTTTAGAATTAAGCTCTCAGAAAATGCCCTCCTGATATGTAGACTTTGGTTATCAACGTGACTGCAATTTAAAACATATTTGCAGCTTTCAAAAATAGAAATATTTACAAAAAGTGACATGGTGAAGAATTTGGTTATAATGAGCTCAGCAAGGGAAAGTCTTGCAAGAATATATTTCCTTGTCATAGGCGATTAAAAAAAAAATTTTTTTTGAAGCGAGGCGAATCCTGAGACAGAGTTTGTCTTGGGTCACTTGCAAGGTTTTAGTTTAAACTAACAAAGTTTTATGTTAATTTTTTCTTTCCTGTAAGTTCTTATTTCAACTTCCCGTTAGAATGAGCGCGCGTTTCAGCTTTATGCTAATTTGAAGTGGAGCCAAGTTTGTATTTAAAGGTTAGCGAGGAACTTCTCGGTGTGAGAGAGCTTTTAGTCTCAGATCACTTCGGCTCTGTTCGACGTCCACCTGACTAGCTAGTATTTAAATTCTAAGCCTTAGCGCTATTACGCTATTACTTATTGAAATAATCTAAGTGTCAGTAAAGTGTTAGTAAACTAAGTATTAGTTAAATCTTGCTACGCACCATTGATCGTTTAGCATAGAGGCCAACCTCGTGTTCATAGCTCTGTGAGCAACGACTACTTAATTTCTATTTAATTTTATTTTAAATTATTTGATTGTTCAAGTTAGACCCAAGTGCGGTCATTATTTTCTGTTATCCTTCCCGAGTTGGGAAGTGGCTGTAAATAATAGTGGTTTAATAAAAGAGGGTTTTATATCCTTCTTACGTGCAGTTATTCTACCACTTAACCACAGTATTCTACCACAGAACATAGCTGCATTCAGCTCCCTGTTCAAGATCAGGACTTTAACTACCTCACGAATATGTTCGCATAGAACACTCAGTCCTGACACACTAACGTTTTTATTTATTTATTTATTGTTTCTTTCTACTGATTCATTTCTATTAATTTAGCTGTTAATTTTAATTTATCAGTTTTCACTTTTCAGTGTGTAGAATCAAGTGCATTTTTCCCCTTGTGATCAATTTAAAGTAAGTAACAGGTTGCAATTGTGTTGACAATTCGAAAAATGTTTTACATAAAAAGTTGAAATTGTTGAAAATAAAGCGCTACACAGAAAAGTGCAAATACTTCTGCTCATTTAGAAGTACATTAGATTTTTAAATGAAAATAATAACTGTTAAATCGATGTAAATAGTGTACTGAAAATATAAAATCTAACTACATTTGGCACTGCGGCACTGTTTTGGAGAGGTCGTGAAATTTAAAAAGTGTCACGTTTTACCAAAGAAGTTTGCCATTTAAGATCAAAAACCCGCAATTTAAAAATTTTTTAGATTACCTACAGCAGTGGTTGTCAAACGTTTTAAAGTCGGGGGGGGGCATTTAAAATCCTACAAATAATTGTAGGCCCACTATGTATACACTCAAGTGCAAAACTAAAAGCAGTTATTTGCAAATTATGACTGTTTTTACGAAAAGTATTGAACCGCAGGTGCTATTTATTACAGCCGAATAATTATGCAAATATTCAGAGTCGAATGCCTAAGCATAAGTGTATGTGTCTGTGGTCTGCAGTACGTGTCAGCGATTCTGGAAGGGATATAAAAGGCACGAGGGTTTTCGAGGATTTGTGTGCTAGTGCTCCATCACAGCATTTGCCGTGTTTCTGGCAAGAACTAGATAAATTTCTAAGGTATCAGGTAAACTGAGTAACCATGAAAGTATGGATGAGGAAATCGAGAACTGTTCGTAGATTGGAGGCAAGCGCATGTGGCTACAGAACTCAGTATAATACCGAATGTCGCCTGCAATTTCTGTAAACAGTTTCCGTACACTGAACCCATATCGAGAAGACCTGGACCAGGTCACCCAAGATCTGTAATGACGAATGAGGATCGTTATTTGACACTTTCAATGTGGCGATACAGGACTGCTAAAGCTTAACAGCTCTCACGTGAGCTGTATACTGTCACTGGAACCCAAGTATCACTGTCTATAGTTACCTGAAGGCTTCATGAGATAGCACTGTATGCCAGAAGACCAGCTGCTTGAGTTCAGCGCAATACAGCACACAAAAGAGTGCGTTTAACATGGTGCAGGCAACATGCGCCTTGGATCAGACTTCAGTGCACCACCGTGCTTTCTACAGATGAGTCGAGATTCAGCCTGGACACTGGTTCTCGGAGTACCTGTATCTGGAGAGAGCCTGAAATACGATATAGTTTCTACCTCATCACGGGAAAGAACTGTTACGGTTGTGGAGATGTAATGGTTTGGGCAGGCATTACGTTGAAAGACCACCCGCCCTTGCATGTATTTGATAAAGGCTGCCTGACTGCCAGGAGCTCCTTGATTGCTTGGAGAATCCTATAATCGAAATTTCAGGGCAAAGCTGGTCCTAGGTTCCTGTCAATGGACGAAAACGCTCGTCCACATAGGGCTCATCTGGGCGACGATTGCCTGGAAAGTGAGGATATTCTCCCCGTGGACTGGCCAAACAGATCTCTTGACCTTAATCCTATGCAGGATGTCTAGGACGCTCTTGAGAAGACAATTTTATCTCGACATCTCCCTTCAAGAAACTGCCTTACTGCAGAAGTGGGATGGATTTTCACAGGATCTCCTGAACTGCCTCCCCGTCCAGTATGTCGTCAAGCTGGATTTTCAATGATATTACGATTTAATATGTCATTTCCCGCATATGTTTGCAGTCTAACCTGACTAAAGTTTTCTGCATTCTGATGAGATTCAGCGGTATCTTCATTTACATTCCATTATCTAGAGTCATGAGGACTTTTTAATACAAATTTATTTCTTCGACAGAATATCTCTGCTTTTGTTACAGGAATAAGCTTTTTTCAGTTTTCTTTAATTTGATAGAGCTGTCGATATCAATTCCCTCAGCTATAGATTGCTTACTAATTGTTGCAAATACTGACTGTTTGATTGGTCTGCATATCGTTTGGCGAATATTACGCAATATTCACAATACACTCCATCATTAATTTTAGAATAAGCCAACCAGAGGTATTCAAATAATAAAGAATTTTTTATTTACACTTTCATTTCTAAATGAAGAACTCGGAAACAAGTACTTTGATGTTAGAACTCAAGTATTTTGAAGAAAGTCAAGTTTTTGTCTTTAGTTAATTTACGGTTTACATAATTCGCTTTGTCATATTTTTCATCTTAAATTGGGAGTTTAATTTCTGGTAAGGAATTCGTAGAGGTATCTGAATGAAATTCAAAAGTATTTGTGGAAGCAGAAATTTGACTTTCAGCTTGCTGTTGAGGCTTAGCATTCTCCAATTGTAGGTCATCATTGTTTAGTATGCGATAGTTCTTTGCTTAATTTCATTTTTCAATTCAATTTCATGACAGTTTTAAAATAGTTTAAGATGGAATATTGTTTCTTCTCACTAATTTTGAAGTTAGTGGATAGACCCAGATTTCCTAATTGTGTCACTCAGTTGTGGGTTTGTTGTGTCGCGAATTCTGTGTCTCAAAATTTAAGTGTGTTTAGTCATTTAAGTATTTTATTTGTATTTGTATTCGATTTTTAAATTTGAAATTCGGAA
>KK122182.1:1068682-1079647 GCA_000611955.2 Stegodyphus mimosarum
AGAGCGAAATGGACATATATATATTTTGTAAAGAATGTATTTAAAATCTTTAGGCAATTATTTTTCTTCAGCGATCCAATTTTCTAAAGAAGAAAGGGAAGCGTCTTTTAACGGAGGTAACATTTGTGGAAATAGCTTTTAAGTTGACAGTTGCAAATGAGGGCAGTATAGTGTTGTTTCCCATGTCTTTTGTTACGAAGCAGGAAAATGGATATCGTAAGTGGCTTCCCGCTTTTTTACTTGCACTATAGCTTTAGGAATGGTGCTTTGCTTATAACTTCGGAAGAAAGAAGAGGTTGTAAATTGGATCTTGAAAGGGTAGTTTTTTGTTGTTTCTCCTTAGATTTTTCCGCTTGTAAGCAAGGGGGGTCGAATTTTTAGTCTTAAATTTTCGCAGCTGTTAGGGTCATTCTGCAGCTGGGTAATTGTCAACTTTAGACAATGACTCTATTTTGATTCGTTTGAGGGTTTTGATATTGTCCTGTTAAACTATAGCGAAAGTCTCGGTTTGGCGGAATTTAATTTTATGTATTGGGTTTTGACCAGTGATATTTTATAGGAGGAGAAACCGAGTTTTCCTCGGTTCTTTCACGAGTTGAGAAGTGAGTTTTTCGAGTTGAGTTGAGTTTTGATACAACTAGAAGAGAATTAGCAAAGAGGACTTTTGGCATTGCGGCCCAACTTCACCCTTGCGGGTGGCTCGCGCTTGCGATGCTGCGGCGGCTTGCGCTGGAATTTATGAGAGACCGTGTCAAAGAAAATTTCAGCTTTCTGTCGTCGCTCGTATAATTTCCGTTGCCGTTGACAGCTGAAGCACCTGAGTGTCATCTAGTTTATTCACTTGGTTTCTCCTTCAACTTTAATACTCTTTGATTTCCGTGCGTCTTCATTAATGGTTCAACAAGATGTTATTTTCTTGAATTTTATTCTGGAGCCGATTACTTAAGGACGAATTCCTTTATGGTTCTACAAGATGTCATTTTTCTTGAACTCCATTTTGGAGCTTATTACTTAGGACGAATTCAATGGGGGGGATTCTTCTGCCGATGTCGCCTGTAGCTTTTTATGATGATTCCGGTAGTTCAATGAATTCCGGTAGTTCAACTGTGAGTTATTTTATATTTTCTTTGGTACCTTTATAGTATTTGTCTTAATTTAATCTTGTGTAACTGGTAGAAAGAAAATTCTTTTGGTAATAGATAAAATTATGTGTCTTGGAAGAATTTAAAATTTTTGTCAAAAAAATACGAAATTTATGTTAATTGTAATTTCTATATTAGTTTAAGTGAGATCCAGTAAATGATTCATTTAATGTTCTAGTGTAATCGAATTAAGCGTTATTATGTTAAATTGCAAAATTTTATCTTGATAAATGACTCTTGAAGGAAATTTAATGTGGAATATTAATTGCTATTGTATGTAAGGGTAGTCTGGCCAGCGATCTTTAGGTTATCCAAGAGATTATTAAATGAGTGTGATTTTATGTTATTACTCGCATTTGTTTTTGTGTGTTACGTAGTTGATCTGTTCAGTCACTTCATTTGCTTGAGCCTTAAGGCTTTTAAGAAACATGGAGATTTCATAGGGTTTATGGAAAAATGTTTATGCATTTTAGGGTACTCACAACGCGCCCTGTTATTTTTAGCAAATATGTACTAACCACGTTTTATTGAATGTTTGAATGCTTGTTTTAGGTGCCAGGGTAGTTAATACTAGTGCTTGGTTTTTAGTAGTGGAACTGATTGATTGCTATTTAGCTTTACCAGTTTAGTCGGCTCCGCTTGGTTTCGAGGGTAAACAAACTAAGATTCATTATCGCGTGCTATCATATTTTGAGCTTTTTTTGCCATATTTCTTCATCCTTTTCTTTTAAAGCTTCCCTGGACGGACATTGCACTATTAGCGCTATTAATAGAATTATTTATAGCACTTTTACATACATTAGCATAACTTACACTATTGTTATTACTAGAAACATTACTATGAAACATTTGAATTACTACAAATAAAATTATATGCATCTAAGACATATTTGATAACATTCGGGTGTATATAACCCTTTGCACCCCCTGGGTACACCATTGCGTTACGGGTATTAATGGTGAACTCAAGGCATTTTCACAAATAGTAAAATGCGACCTCTGAGATATGGTCTTGGCCATGTTGAACAAAATCACTGTTCGAACAAAACCTGTAGAGTCGTTCAAATCACGTTCGCTACATGCGTTTGCAAAGGCTGTCTACAGCACGACTGCCAGTTGATGGCTGTGTTGGCACCATAACAGAAAAGCGTGCTTCCAGTCCCTTTTGTATCATAAGATCATGGTGTCTCTTTTTTATTCACGAAATACTGATTTATTCTTTTCCTTGATGTGGCAAGGGGGCATTCTCTACTCGTCATCGCCGATTTCGCTCAAATTTATAGGGCATGCAGGCCCTGGATAGAAATAAAAGTACGCGAACTGGGAACTCCAGATGGCCAAGCGTTTAGAAAATAAAAATTTTGAGGCTGCTCTCGCACCATATAAGCCATTTACGTTAAAGCGTTTGCCAAGCAGCGGTTGGCGTGGGATGATCGTGGGTTCGACATCCCGTGTGGGGACTTTTTTTTCTCAGTTTTTATATCATTCTTTTTCCAATTAAGCAAAGAGGTGAATATTTTATTTTATTTATTTATTTATACTCAAAAGGCATAGAAAAGGTAAACATTTCGGATTTTTCAACGAGGGATTGTAATTAAAGAGCATACGAAAAGACTTTGTACATGAAAATTCAAAACTTAATTTGTCGACATTCGATGATTACATGTCTCGGGATGATATTTGTTCTCTTGTGAGTACATTAAGAGACTTAACTTGTCTTAACTTGTACAAGAGAAGAAATTTCTTCCGCTGGTTGACCCGTGGGGAGGAAAAACAAATCCGCAATTATACGACAAACTCTTATAATTATACTCTATATTTTTATCGTCAGGTAAAGCACTTTATTAAAAAAAATAGAAAATTGTTCTTATCTCATCGAGCAAGGAAAAGAAATAGCTTCCCGAGAAGACTGCATAAAAATACATTCGATTGTTCATCATCAATTATCCGCCCCAATATTTCAGAAACATGTTACGTTACGCGTGGTTCGCTTCTAAACTTTGCGATGAGAGAGAATGCTTTATGAATGTTAATCAAGAATGTTTTCTATAGAGACGTTGAAACAACGCTGTTATTGTAAAAATGCGACTTTATAACGTGTGCTAGATGCAGAAACAATTATCGTTTCCCCTGTTTCTACGATAAATATCATCCCGACACATGTAATCATCGAATGTTGACAAATAAAGTTTTGAATTTTCATGTACAAAGTCTTTTCGTAAGCTCTTTAATTACAATCCGTCGTTGAAAAGTCCAAAATTTTTATCTTTTCTATGCCTTTTGAATACAAATAAATAAATAAAACAAAATATTCACCTCTTTGCTTAGTTGGAAAAAGAATAATATAAAAATCGGGAAAAAGAAAAAGTCTTCAAACGGGGAGTGAAACCCACGATCATCGCATTACTACTCTGAGCTCTTACCGCCGTGCCAACCGCTGCGTGGCAAACGCCCTAACGTAAATAGCTTATACGGTGCGAGAGCAGCGTCAGAATTTTTATTTTCTAAACGCTTGGCCATCTGGAATTCCCACTTCGGGTACTTTCATTTTTAGCCAAGCCTTGCATGCCCTATAAATTTGAGCGAAATCGGTGATGACGAGTAGGGAATGTCCACTTGTGAGTTTGAGAGTGCATTTTGGCTGTGAGAGAAGAAATGTTTCGATCTGAGATGTTCTTTTGTTGAAACTAATAAGACCATATATATTATTAAATTTATAGCATATATATTATTAAGAGCATATGTATTATTAATTTGTATTTTTGAGTATGAGCATATTTTGAGTGTGTAGTTTTTGAGTAAATATGGTATTATTTTGAAATGAAGGAGATATTGAGAAGATATATGATGTTCCTTCTATAAGTAGTCAAATGTATGTGATTTTATGTCATACTAGCTTATCATCGTTGGATGCATATCTGTGTCCTGAAAATCTACTGTTCTCACATCTTCTGATTCAACATCACAGACAGTCTGAAGTATACGAAAAGAAGTACAAACGTAATGGGTTGCTCTTTGCAAGAAAAAGCGCTGTTAATTAACATAATAATGATGAGTTGACATCCGTGATGAAATGGTATAATAGAGTAATTACATTTATTTTTACATCTGAGCACATATTTCTCTAGAATACCACAAGACGTATCAAGAAATCTTCTAGAGTGTATCTTTTAGTACCGGCAGTCATTTCATTGATTGCGAATTAGATGTATAACACAGCTGAAGGTGAAGAAAAATGTTATCAAAATAAGATTATTTATAATAATACAACAGCTAATGTTGATTAATATAATACATAAGCAACATGTAGTACCTTTCTGGAGTTCACAATATTATCGCAGTTACATCTTAAAGAATGCGTTCTCTTAAGTGAGACTAATTTGCTGTCCATTGCTAGAACGGAAAACTACAGTTTGTTCTCATTGTAATAAGCATGTAGCACTGAGAGTCGGAAATGAAAACATTTTTGTCAATAGACACGTAGATATGTAATGGTCAATAAATTATCAACAAGTTTTGTGCAGTTAATTGGTTCAAAATTCACACTCACTGCATTCTTTATTAAACGGATCATTTTTCAGAAAAATATATGACTAAAGACTGTAAATGCTCAAATTTCCCAAGGTTTTAATCACTCCGTTAAGTGCTGTTATGTTCCTTATTTACTTCAAATTTAATTAAAACATTCAACACAGAATACGCTTTGCGTCTATTCTAAGAATAGATCTATAAACTATACGAAACGAAAAGATTGCCTTTCCCGAAAACTTAAACCTTAAGCAGATATAGCAATTTTAAAATTTCTCCCAATTGAGCATTTGGTTTCAATATATATTTTGGAAGCAAGGATACTTTCGAAATCAGAGAAGCTTATCAGGAAATTTTATATCATTATAATTTTTTCTGTTGTAATTGAACTTTAAACATTTAGCTAATTTATTAAAAAAAATTTCGTTTTATGTTTTCTCACGCTCCCAACGAGTTTTACGTTATTCCATTTCTGGCTTTCAATATTAACGTATACATTTGCAATTAATGCTTCGTAATCGCCAGCCATAATATGACTAGAACATAAAGTTTATTCTACGAAATGCGTTTAATTTGAAATAGTATTAAGTTGTAAAGATATGAATCGTATAAGATTAAAATGGTTTACAATAATCTGCTATTGCTGACTTGGTTACAACAAAACTTTAGGTTATATGGAAAGCTAATAAAATTTTAGTAAAAAAAATGTGAAAAGTTAGACTTTATGTTCATTTAAGTAGTTTGTGATAAACTTCCGTGAAATGGTAGTAAATTTTAGGGAAATGTTTGGCATTTCAAAAATTTAATATTGTATTCATCTGTTATTGTTGTATTGAATCAGATTCTTTCATTATAAAAAGTACGGTCGATTTATCTGAGATGCAGAGGCATGCCTTTTTGGAAAACTTTCTGAGAGAAAGAAGCTCTTATTAACTTTCCATAAGGAAAATCACGAAAACCTCATGCACGCCAAATAGCAAAGAAAGAAAAGGAAGGGGACACATAGAATAGAGATAAGTCATATCTCGATAGGGAATAGTTTCCTAACTGGGCGCCGTTTAGTTCTAGAGGGGCGTTTACAGCTCCAAAGGCGATAAGCGGGAGGCCAGAATCAAGTGCTGAATATTGCACGTAGCACTGCGCTCGCTGAAGCAAAAAATTCCTGCTTGTTTTTTCACTCATGAATACTTTGAGATGCATTAAGGACTTCTCAAAACATTAATAGTATTAATAGTAATTATCATGTAATGTTTTGAGAAGACTTCAGTCGTTACCATTTTGCTTCCCTATTGCGTGATAATCTTAATTAATCATTCGACGCAGTACAAGTGCAATAATAACGTATAAATGTCGACGCATATTCCCTCATTGCCTTTAGATGAAGTTATTTAGAGTTGCAATAGAAAATAACTCAAATGAGGCGTTGAGCACAAAAATACCCTAAAAAAGTTTGGGGAACTATATATACTATACGAAATTATATTACATTTTAGGAAAGAAATAGGCCTTTTGTTAGTGGTAAGTGGTAAGGAAAGCAAATACATATAAGATCTTAAGAGCTTCCTAAATAGATTTGAGCTAATTCTCTCACAATTATCTGACAGAAACTTTTTAAATGAGCTTTAAGACTAGTTTTTATATTTTTTAAAAATCAAGTTGAAAGGTGCGTTACAAGGTATTTTCTCCCTCCTTCTGGCATGCCTTCTTCTGGCATGCCTTCTTGGTGTAACGGTAGCCCACTCGGCGCGTATTCAAGAGGTCTAGGTTCAAGCCCCGAAGGCATTCCACATTTTTCATATCTCCTGCTTAAAAAAAAGTAATTATTCTACAGTGGCTCCCGAACTAAAAAGTAGCAGACAATAATTTATCACCACCAGCATCTGGCGTCTGGGTCCCATAATCTCCAGTCGCTCTTTAAAAGGGGGAGTATATAAAGTACTTTCTCCCTCATTCCAGCGAATGCTGACTATATGCGTTCAAGTCATAATTTTCGAACCATCCTAAACACGGGGGAAACTGAAAAAGAGGAGACTATCCCGTTCGTGGTCGTGGGAAAATGTGGGGGCCGTTTAAACATTTAACTTCTCTACATTCAGTTTTATACATAGGAAAATGAGAAAATAAATTGAATTCTTCGAATGAATGCAATTCTTTACCATGAAAATGAATTACTGATCGATAAACCGTAAAGCAAATAACATCTTTTTTTTAAAGCCATAGCAGTAGAAAGACAGATATTTGTTACATCAATAAATCTGTAACCCAAATGGCTATCAACCTTTTCACATCTAAGGACTGCTTTTCAATTACACTGTGGTCCCCCCTTTTTGATTAATTTTCTAATGCCATGTAAACATTAAACTGTTTTTAATTTGAGACTTATGTATAAAATAACGCAAGCTAGACTGCAGAAAATTCCTCAGAATGAAGTTAATAATACAAAAAAATATATTATTGATGCACTTTTTGGTTTGATATGTACTAGTAGTTAATATGTAATCCTTAAATTATATATATATACGCATAGGTATATAAATGGAACAAAATATAGAACAAGGTACAAAATATTAAAGAAAATTTCTTTATAGAATGCAATGTTTATTAACGTAAATATATTTATGTAATATCAATATAAATGGTTAGTTAGGTTTCGAAGCAATTAGAAGTTTTAAGTTGCATGTATATAGATAGATATATACATCTATCTATCTATAGTTATATATACGTAATGTACGTATATATATATATATATATATATATTTATATATAATATATATGCATACCATTTTTTAAGTATACATAAAATATAACAGTTTTCTAAGCTACTTATATGTATATATATTGTTTGGTCTGGTTTGTTTGATTATAGCAAAGCACTCCACGGCTATTTGCTTAAGGGTAATGACACTTAGGTGGAGGACTTTCTAAGCAAAACTGACTCGTATACACGCTACACACGGGGAAAACTACAAAAACGCTAATACAACTATCCCGTTCACCGGGATTCGAACCCCGGATCGACCTACCAGTGTTCAACGATTTTACCGCTCAGCCGATAGTGAGCCACACATCCATTCCCACATGCACATTAAATTATTAAATTATATTTACATGTCGTTTATAAATGTAAGTCAGTGCAATTTAATCATAAAGAATTATAAGGTATTTCTCCCGCCTTCTTCGCATGCCTTCATGGTGTATTGGTCAGCACGCTCGACGCGTAACCGAGAGGTCTGTGGTTCGATTCCCGGCAAAGGCGTTACTCATTTTTCCTCTTTCCTGCTTCCAAAATGACCTAATGACTCTACAAGTGAGGCCCGAAATAAAAAGGTGGTGGATGTGATTCTCCGCCACCGGGATTTGGCAATTGGGTCCCCAAAACCCTAGTCGCCCTTTAAAAGGGGGAGTATATAAGGTATTTCTCCCGCCTTCTTCGAATTCCTTCGTGGTATAGTGGTCAGCAGGCTCGACGCGTAACCGAGAGGTCCGTGGTTCGATTCCCGGCGAAAGCGTTGCTCATTTTTCGCAATTCCTGCTTCCAAATAAAAACCTAATACCTCTAGAGAGTTATAAAGTATTCTAAGGAATTACTTCGCTTCGTAGACTTTTTGTAGTTGAAAATGTTTTATTAATGAAGAATTTAAGTATAAGAAGAGAATTAAGTCCTTTTCTAATTATTCTTGAAACAATTAAATTTAGAAAAAAAGATGGCACATTAGTACTGATCACTGAACTAAGGTGCTCGATAGAGGACAGATTAATTAGCTAATAAATTTTAATTTTCATTGAGTAAAAATGAATTCATCCGCATTCTTATAAGGAAACATTCCAAAAAACATTTTTCTATTCTCGCAGTCATAATATTTTTCTTAAATATTCAGTTAGCTCCCATTCAAATATTCAAATTCATTATAATTAGTAATAAATCAATATAGTAAATAAACAATTAAAATCAATTAAATGGAATTTTAATTGATTTTAATTGTCATTTTTCCTTTAATAAACCCTCTTTAGAGTTCAATAGCAGTCGATAAGCTTTTGACGAGGTTCATTTTCCTTCATGGTAAACTTAACGTTGTATTAGAGTATAGTCCTCGTACTCGTCACTTGCAACTTTTAATATCTCTCGGAAAAAATTAATAGGGGAACAAAGAAAATAATTCTTAGGGACACTAAAACTATTATTACTAAGCATTGTCATGCCACAGTGTTTAAAAAAACTGCCATTGTTTAAAGGTAGATACTATGATCATAACCAAAAATAAAAGCTTCGAGTCGAAATTAAGGTGTTTGCTCTTAGGAAGCCTTAATTAAAAAATAGTTATAGAAAATGTTAATCAATACTTAATATTATCTCATGGATTAAGCATTTACTCCCTGTTTGATCACGTATATGGCAAACAGATATTCGGCATTGCTAAAGAGAAGAAAGGTATATTCTAGTTTTTCCAACTTCAAAACCATCTTAAGATATTATTGCATTTAATCTTTAAATTATTATAATATTCAGAACAAAGGGGGCAATATTCTTAAATATAATTCAGTAATGCAAATCAAATTTTGGCTTCAAATGGTTTCATTAATTACGTTAGTAATGTTGATATTTGTAAAAACCATTTGCAAAAGCCGTTATAAAGACTTTATTTTTTAAGTTTATGTATTATATTATTAAAAAACGTATTTTTTAATTACCTCAGTTTTCGTACAGTTAAACAATAAACTATTATAATATGAAAGAACAAAAGAAATAAAATTAATTATTTGCTGATATTTGGGAAAATTTCATCTGGCTATAAACATAAAAAGTATCTGTAACTGTTTTTAAACCACCCACTTCCAGCTCAATTCAAGTTTTTATTCCTTATATATTGAAACTGAACGAGACCTAAAAACATCTTTCTTTTAGAGTATATCTCCCCTCGTAACTCTTAACACCCCCGTTTACTTTCCCATTCGTAATTAACGACATTCTCCCCTTCTTGACCACATTTACAAAGCAGCCACCATTCCAGCATGTATTCGTGGTGTAACGGTAGCACACTCGGCACGTAATCGAGAGGTCCACAATCGAGTCTCGGCCAAGGCATTACACATATTTCACACTTACTGCTTTAAAAGAAAAGAAAAAAACCAAATAACTCCACAGCGTTTTTATTAATTATATCACGTTTAGTGTAATTATTATGAAATTCTGAATCTTTGTGAACATTTTGTTTACCTTGAAAATTTGGGTAAATATAGTGTTGCCGCTAGTTAACGAATCTGCTATAAATAACTGCTTAAATGCTAAAGTTCATTAATTGCAATAAATTCATTTATCCAACTACATAAGCCACGTTACCAAATTTATATAATGCCAGGATATGTTTTGCCAAAATCCATTATTAGTCTTCTTTTTACTAATTCTGAAAGTGAATTTGCTTCAAGAATCTCATTTTGTAATCAAAGTTATGAAATAAATGTAACTCCCAAGATCGGTTTTGATGTGTTGATGAAATCAATCGTCCCTTCAGGAGGCGTGTAAAGCTGACCGTAATTCAGAAAGTATTCAAAGCTTTGATTTTTTAAAAATATTTAAGTGATGAGCCCATCACCTCTGACTTTGATATCGAACTTAACCAGAAACCAGAGGCCAAGTAGAGCCGCGAAACGTTTTATTATCTCGAGCTCGGTTACTCCCTGTTAAATAAATTGCATGCAGTTTCTTACCTTCTCCGTGTTTAAAGCATAAAAAATAGACAAATAATTGCGGGTTAGTCTCCGTAATAAAACCTATAACAGCTACTTTTTCCCTTAGGCGTACTTTGACATAATATTGATCCTGGTTGGAAAAAAAAAATATTATGCTTTTATCGGGATCTTAGGGAGGTAGCTACTAAAAGGTTCGATATAATTGTTATAGATAATGAAATTAATTTAGTTTAATTTCAATTTAAAAAATGGCTGTTTATTTTTAAAAATTAAGAGCAATATAACTGGAATTTTTCTTCTACAATCAGCTGTTATACAAGTTTAATTGCTTTCGATATTTTTCATTGCACGTATTCATTCATGTCTGTATTTTTCATATATACGCATATGCGCATTCATCAGATATACAAAATATTCATAAATAATTATTAAAAAATAAAAATTTTAAATTTAAACAATATAACTATTTTTCTTCTACAATCAGCTGTTATACAAGTTTAATTGCTTTCGATATTTTTCATTGCACGTATTCATTCATGTCTGTATTTTTCATATATACGCATATGCGCATTCATCAGATATACAAAATATTCATCATAAATAA